>JAWWLY010000478.1:0-10941 GCA_035041215.1 Gymnopithys bicolor | reverse complement strand
TTTAACAAAGAGTGGTGTGATTATTGTGGAGAAGGCCCCCTCCCCTGCTTGTGGGTGAACATTTTGGTTTTCCCCCCCTCTTAACTGAGACAAGGGTGTAAAGGTGTCTGTCATGCAAGTGCAATTCTGCCTGTGTCTAAGTTCTGTCCTCTAGTTTGAATGAGCCTTATCTGAATATAACACAAAATGGTACAAACCAAAAATAAGTGGCAGAAATCCTCTGCAGTTTGGAGAACTCTCTTGGTTTGAAATGCTGGTAGAGGGGAAAATCTCAGCAGCTCTGGAGAATGTATTATCCTGAAGTGACAGCTCCAGAAGGAGCCTAGTAATTTCTGTGTATGTAAGACCATTAAGGAAACCTGAAATTTGCTGGAATTGGACTGTTAGCATGAAGTCAGAATATTTTAAAAGAGATCCAGAGTTCTTAAGGCACTGCGGAATTACTGTACCATGTTTCTCAGAGGTTGAACCTAGCTAGTAACATTTACTGTGAATTATGGTCAGTAACAAACTTGGCAGCACCAACCTTTCTTATATCTCTTCTGGCTTCTCTGGTATTGCTTTAATAACACAAACCAGCCCCCAGGCTCCATGTCCTGTAATGCAAAGGCAGTATCTTTGGCTTTCAGAAAAATGGTGTCTATTTTGCAGTGTGGAGTTGGGGGGGAAGTAGGAAGTAACAAGTATGATCTGCCATAGTATGGTGTGGTATGAATGCATGAATTAAAGTCTGCATGCTGTGAACAAATATTACTTATGTATGTATGTATGGCCAAATTTTGTGAATGAAGATTTGGGAAGGACTCTCCCCACATGGGTGTGCCATTCCAGCCTGCACAGTGGATTTTTTATGTGAGGCTCAGCGTGCATAGAACTGGCCCCACCGTTTAAATTCTAAGGTCCATCTGCCATGGCTGAGCAAGCTTGGACAGTGATGGTGAGGTCCTCGGGACTGTCACAGCACCCGGTACTAACTGTGGCTGACACTGCTGAGCATCCAAGCTCTGACAGGATTGGATGGCAGGGAGGCATTTAACGGCCCAGAGGACGGTCCCTACTGAGACTTGAACTCACAACCTTGGGATTCAGAGTCCAGAGTGCTCTCCATTATACCACAGGACTGCCCATTACTTATAAATAAGTAATTGAGGAAATTGATACTTTGTTTATTTAATCACTTCACAAGAGCCCAGAAAACCTCTGATTATGAAACACTTACTTTGCTATAGTATCCAGGTAATAAGCCACTGACAACTAGGTGGCCTAATGAGTGCAGATTAAGGTAAAGCATAGAGATGCAGGTCCTTAACCCAGAGTCATCTGTTTGTTTTCATTCTGCTTTTGGTCTCTGTCATTTGGACGTATTCACAGATGAATTTAGCCTGTACTATACTGTTGAGGGGTTCACTAACTTCCAATAAACTGCAATGCTTTCCTTTACCACACTGGCATTCTTACATCTCACTATATCTATCGTTTTCTAGACCAGCCACTGCTTAGGAGATGCTTTACTATGTCCTTGAATTGTGCACCAGGTATCTTTCTGTGCTGTCATGACAGCCTGCAGAGAAACATGCTGTTATTTCTCAAAGTACAGCTCCTGTTCCAATAGCAGTGTGACAGAGGAAGCAGGATGCAATGACTGAAGTCTTTGGAGAGATAAATGCACATAAAGGCTAGGTTGTGACTTTAAAAGCTTAGTCTTAAGCAGACAAAGAGTGACAGCAAGGAAGATCATCATAGCAAGATGATAATTTTTTCAAGTAAGTCTATAGGAAGCTGGAAAACTGACTCAGGCTCAAGATATTTTCTTTCAGGGTGGATTTGATTTCTGCTTAAAATAGCTGAGGGCCCATCTCTTCAGAAATGCATTTATGTTTTCCTCAGTTTTTGTCTAGGTGTTCAGATCATTAACATATGCTTCAAATAATCTGAAATATTATAATTTTTCCTCGACTGTTAACCAATAGGCAATTAGAGCTTGTGATGTGTCTGAAACTTTGTGCTTAAATAGCAACAGTTTCAGCAGATACAATGAGACATACTCTTGATCATGATTTTCTTGGGCACTGTTACAATCTGTTTAATTATTGCAGAAAGAACTAAGATTTAAATATTTTCCCCAATAAAATTAAAGCTCAAACTAAGTTATCTGCTGATTTCAAAAACTGATTTATTATTATTAATTAACTAATTACTGAGAGATGCAGTAAGAGAGAGGGTCTAAAAGGTTCAGCAGCAGTCTTTGAAATGCTGATATGGTGTTTGATCTCTGCTTCTCATACTTGTGTAGCTGAGCTGGTCCTCACTCTCTGCAGTGTTGTTAGGCTACACGGATCTGTCACTTACATGAAGTAGTGTCGCAGGCCACCTATCCTAGTTTAAAGGAAACTATATGTATATATAGAGAGCGATATAGATATATATAACTATAAACAGACCAGAGCAAACTACTCCACCAGCACCAAAACAACCCCAAAACAGTAGTTTCTTTCTGGTGCAATTCATATTTATGGACAGTAGGCGGCAGTGTTGCAGCTCAGCTGGCCGCAAGGTCTGTTCCCAGTCTTCCCAGCGACGCAGAGGCAAGAGGCTGTCTGATTCACTGCAGCAGGATGGAATTCTTTCTGTGGGGAAGCGCAGACTCTCTTCTTGTCCTTTGTTCAAAGAAGGAAATTCTGAAAGTTGGGGGGTGGTGCTAGTTTCCAGCAGTCCCCTTGCAGTGCAAGTTTGTCCCCAGGAAAAGTCTGCAGCATATCCCAAAGTAGCCATGACCCTTTCTCTCTCTCTCTCTCTCATTCTCTCTCTCTCTCTGAAGATCAGGGTGCCCATAGATGGAGAGGGGAAAAGTAGAAGAGCAGAGGCAGAAGGAGCTCCCTCCAAAGTGCTCTTCACTAGCTCAGCAAACGGTGGGTTCTAGTCACATCAGCTGCCCAAAATAAAGTAAAGCCAGCACCAGAAAACGTCTCCCTCTCCCAGGTGCTGGGAGTCTGTTCCTCATCTCTCCCCCAACATTGTTAGAATCTAGAGTTATCAACGACACCTTTGTGGCCATTCAACTTCCAAAACCTTTGTGTTGATAGGGAGAGAAAAATTCCCATAGACCTTTTTGTTGTTTAAACCTTTAACACCACCCCAAGCTGAACAGAGCCAGGTCTTGATTTTAGAGGGGAAAGAACTCACACATGTAGCAAGGCATATCTGAGTTTTCTTCAGGTTGGCAGAGTCCCTGTTTCTGGTGGTAGGCAGTTTCTTTGATGAAGAAAGAAGGTAGAGAAAGTGAGGTGAAGCGAGGTAGGGGAGGCAGAAGAGAGGTTCTTGGCTGTGGTAAGTGGTTCTCTCTCTTCTTTCTCCATACACTCCCTACCTAAATTCCAAGGTATCTTTTGGAGTTTTTATAGACTCTGAAAAAGCTTAGACATAGTCTTTTTGAATGTAGTCTACAAATTTCATAAAAGCAGGATGTAGAAGCTATTACAACAACAGGGTGCTTTGGTGAGCTCTCAGCAGGCAAGAAGTTTATGTGTATGAGGATTCTTTGGCCGAATCTGCTGACATGACTTGCAGGAAGATTTTTGGTGGATGTTTGTTTGTAAGAATTCTTTATCTGAATGGATGATATGGTAGGAAGACTTCTACAGAATGTGTCTGGTGGATGTTTGTGAGAGTTTTCTATCAAAACTGCTGATAGAAAATTTTTGATATGAAGATATTTGACATGAAGTTTTATGACGGAGGAACAATAGTTGAATCATTATTTGTTGTATTTTTATATTAAGTGTTAAAAATCTGCAATTACATTTAAAGACCATGAAGATGAAATGCCTCTAAAATGCAATTTCTCTGGTGTGATTTACAGGCCATTGTATTGGAATATGCATTTATGCAGCTTTGGCCATAAGATGGTCCACTGTCAGAAAGTGAGAGACTTACAGAATCTACCTATTAGAAAGACAGTTGTCTTTTAAAGACAGGGAGGATGGGATTGAAGAAATGAAGTCCTGCCAATAACCACATGTTAATTTCTAGCTATTTATAGTTTATGTTGCCAGACCATGGTTAGAAGGGCAGCTCTGTAGCAGTACAAGGCTGAGTCCATGGATTCAGGAAGTCTAGTTGACTGAAACTAATAGCTCTTCACCTCTCCTGCCAGTTATGATAAAAGGAGCACACTGATCCCGTATTACAATTCTGTTAAAAAGGCCATTGTTTATAAATAAAAGCAAACCCCAGAGCAAAGGAGAGCTTTTCTTTCCCAAGCTGTAGAAGACAAAACCAGCATCTGAAGCAGTTACATTTGGTCTTGGTTTTTGTTTTATTTCTTTCATGACAGAACAGCAATGGCTATGTAAGCTATGTCACAGTTTAAGATTTACAGACTAGCGTCTGCAAGACTGAACTGTGACATCTATACCAGACAGCATCCCCTAAATTATCATTGCAACACTTGCATGCTTTTGAATTATCTGTTGCTTTTGGAGGCATGCAACAAAAGCTTTCCTATGTTCTGAGGTCCAGCTATTACACCTGCAAAGTTTTTTATGTTTGGGTGTGGCTTTTTTTTTTTTTTTTTTGTTTAAGTGAATGAAACTCGCCAGCTTATGGCTTAATTTTGTAATTCACTCAGTAAATATTTAGTCTTTTCTTCTTCTCTCTCAGTCTCTCTCTCTTTGTTTCTCCTAGTCTTTCACTCTCTCTTTCTAACTTTTTTAAAAGAAAGTCTGATTTGGGAAGTGATGACACTCACACACCCACAAAAAATATCTGTTTAGAGCTGAGCTGAAAGGGTGATGCCAATCAACCCCAGTGCTGTGGTAAAACCAAGGAAAGTAATAGCTGTGCACAGATTCAAATATCTTCATTTTATTTAAATAGTGTAGACGATGGACATACTCATCATCCTACAAATTAAGGAATAACCTGTGAAGAGATTTAGTGGCTTGAGGTTTACTCAGTGACTTAAGTTCACTGTCATGAAACTGAGACCTGATGTCAAGTTTCCTTAACGCTATGGTGCATAACTTGGAGAAAAATTGTACTTTCCTTCTACATCACGAGTAGAAATAAAGTCAGAAGTGAAGTTGGATTGTGTTACAGTTTCATCCTGCTGCCCTTCCTTAACAACTCTTGATTAACATTACAAAATTCCATGCATATGGCTACTCACTACTTTGGTGAATAGTTATCTATCTATCTATCTATCTATCTATCTATCTATCTATCTATCTATCTATCTATCTATCTATCTATCTATCTATTTTTACAATAGTAAACAAGAATAAGACATATTTTAGGTACTTTCACTTTTTTACTTGACAGAAATGTTTTGTTTGATTGTAAAGAAGATACAGAGAAGGTATTTCTCAATGTGGCAAATATACCCAAAAATGTGGAAGAAATTGTGGGGCAGAGGAATCTAAAAGTCTGCTTCAGAAACTTGCATAAGTATTTTGGAAAACACAATCGTATTGCAATTTTTTTTTGTGTGTGTGTCAAAATATAACTATAAGTACTTTATCTTCTTGAGAAATCACCATTTATAAGTCATTTGTCATCAAAACTGTATGAATGGTCGTTGATCACTGCAAATGACTTTGCCATCAAGACCATAGCTTTGGTATTTTTCTTTCCTTTTCAGCATTAAAACTGCTTTGCAAGGCAATGTAGAGGAACCTGGTTGAATCAATAAGTCATTAAACCCACCTTTATAAAGATATGTGTGTTTGCAAAAGCTCCCATACACTGGCTTCTTTAACTTGGATTATTTCCATCAAGGAAGGAAACATTTGTCAGAGTCAGAAAAAATGACAAAAAACATTCCAAAACATGAACCAAAATGCTTTGGAAATAAATGCAAAAAAATTTCTTTTTTTCCAAGACACGATCCTTCAAGTGAAAATTACATTGGTTTTGCAGTGAGAACTCAGTGTTAAGTTTGTGATACACACACAAAAAATAGAGGAGGTATTTTTAATATGAAATACATATACGTAGGCTATTTTATCCCATTATTATAGGCATTGTAGAAATGTATAGATGCCTACAAAACTGAAATTGTGCCATACCCAACACCAAAACTATCTAATAAGTTTTTCTTTGTCTGGGCCAAAATTCTGCAAGATAATACTCTAGTTTTTCTCTTTGCCGTAAGTTGTAAGAATGACAATATTTAGCTATTTGATGGAAAGACTATTCCAAGATTTATTTAATCATCAGGTATTTTGATTTGAAGCCAAAAGAAGTAGATTCTTGCTCCCTGGAAGACCAAAGGTTTGATAAATCCTGGTGAAGGGAAGATTAAGATCATTCACAGAGGAAGATTAAGTTTCTTCACAAGTCCATTTGAGTGCATACTGGCAAATGATAAGGTAATAGAGTAAGATTTCTCTTATCTTTTTCTTCACGGTTAGCAGGGATTTTTTTAAAGGTTAAGAGAATCAACATCTTTCTCATTGCCTGTTGGCAGAACACCTTAAACTTTGCATCATTCAGGTATCTGCTGTGGTGGACTTTAAAGGCAGAATGGTGAGTCTTACTGTATACTGTGATATTTTTCTATCCATACCACTCTGTAAAGTTGTGTTACAAAGGAAGCACCTGTACTACCTTCTGCATATTCATGGAAATGAAGGGCAGATGGATTGTTTTGAATGCTATATCTAGATCAACTTGTCTCAACATCACATTAACATTTTAATTTAATTTTTAGACTGTGTTTCATTTCCACTAAAGCTTGATGAAAGAAGCAATTCTGATGTGCAAAAGATTTAGGAAGTTCCTAAATGCAATTTTTGAAGTTTGGCTGATTTGGCAAATATTCACTTTAGGAAATGAAAAATGTTATGCCTCCATTAAAACATAATCCTACATTTACTGCATATACTTTATAGGAAGACAGTAAAGTTTAAGTATTGCACCCCAGTCTGTGTTGACTGGTTATGAAGATCAATGGGACAATTTATGGAAAAGAATGATACTGAAACAGAAGGTAGAGGTTTAGGTGGCACATCTGCAAGTATTACACAAGGGTGTAAGATCTGTTTGCAGAAATAATACTACCCACAAATACCTTCTTCCATCAGTTCAGAACAAAAGACCTGAGTGCATATTTGTTGTTTATTGATGTTTTTATTTCCAGAGACAACTTTTTTCACCATTACTACTTTTTTGCCTCCTCTTCACATGGTGGTAGGTCTAAAGAAAACAACAATCATAAAAATTACCTGCTGAGCAATCCAATATCATCTATTATATTGACTGCACAAGGTAATTTTCAGTGATGCTAACAGTGCCATGGAAATACAGGCTTAGGAAGTGGCTTTGACTTTAAAGACACAGAGAGGATAAAAATGCTCTGTTCAGAGGTGAGTTGATGATCTGACCCATTAATTGGAATTTGCACTAGTTTATTAAATGTCCCTATGACGACAAGTGAAGATGCATGAAGCACTACCTATCACGCTACTCCACTGCTGCTGTTCTTACATTAATTCAGTTTTGGAATTGGCCCTATTAATCATTCAATTCTTCTTGTGACCCCAGAGCAAGAAAAGAGTATCTCCAGTGCTTTGTTTGCGTGCTTGAAACTTGCAATTCATCTCATGTGATGTCAGTCACGATGAGATCAATTGCTCTCATCTTTCTAAGTGCCTACAGCAAGGAACTGTAGTCACCCTTGAAGTTCTACATTCTTTTACCATCACTTGTTTTTCATGGTTAATAAAATTAATGCTGTTCTCTCACTCTTCACCAGTGGGACGCTGTGAGGCACCTGAACTGCTTCTCCTTTTCCTGACTCTTATGTGCTCAGTTCCTGGCTGCAGCCTTGATCCTGTGGTGGATGAGATTGGTTTGAATCTTCTGATTTGTACTCCAGTTGTTCCATTGTCCTTGTACTGTGTGGCACTGTATCTCAAACCTGTCTGTTGCCACTGGCCTGTGTGTTGGGTCCAAGCAGTAGTTCTGTCTTGCAGCACCTCTTTTGCCATTGACTTCCATTGAATTCTTCTGCAGCAGTGGAACTTTGTTTCCCCCAGTTTATTCCATACCTCTAATTCTTATAATTTACATTAACTCCTTTTTCAGAGTTTTCTCAGCCCCCCAGATTCTGTCTTCCTATCCAACACCTCCTGAACAGAGCTAGTGTTGGTGCTGTGGTTACTCACCCTCCACTGCAGGCTTTATCCTGATGTCAGTTTTCTCCCTTAGTGATTTTTGCCTGTCATAGATTCATAGTGAGGAGGGGCTTGGGAGGCTGCATTAAATGTTGTGCCCATTCCAGAGAAATAGCACCAATTCACCAGCAGTCCTTTCGCTTCCACAGCCAGGTTTGTTACCATTATGCTTTGTCCTCTTCACTTTTTGGGAGGCTGCATTTTGAAGGGGTCTTATGCCTCTCAGTTTTGTGGAGGGGCAGACATCCCAGAAACTGCAATGAAGCAGAGTCTTGACTGGGAAACTGCTGAACATTATCTTTGGGTATTAAAACACAAAAGGAGAAAAAGTTAATAATAGTTTGAGTGATAATTATTAAAAAGTTCCTTAAACAACAAAATTCTCACTAATTTCACTCAAATGTATACTTGTCTATCAGTTTAGGTTCATTCATTCTACCTCTCTTAATAGTCATGTTGATTCAATGTGTGGTCATGTTTAGGCACAGGCTTCCCAAAGCATTTGAATGTCTCTTCTCCGATAAAATTAAAATTCTACCATGTGCCATTTTACAACCTTTAAGTATCTGAATACCTTGAAAACCTGCCCACCAGATGTTAAAAATGAATGAAGAGCAGTTGCTTTTTTTATTTTTGAGATTTATTTTTATTTTTACAGTGATCAGTTTACTATAAATACAAGTAACATTTTAGTTACTCTTTCAGTTACACTGGTTTATTCATGCCCTTTAAAATGACTCTAGACATGTAAGAGAAATGTTGCATGGTTCTTTTTTTTCTTGCAGTTTGGTTTTTCAAATTTCTGTTTTAGAATATGAGCTTACATGGTAATCAAAATTCTCAACAAACAAATTTTAAGCTTAATATGTTCTTTGAAAACAAACACTTCCTTAAAAATCACCTTTTTATCTAACTTATCAAAAAAAGAAGCGCAAGGAATTTTGCAACAGAAATAATATAATTTGTAGCTGCCATGGTCAGTTACTGTAAAAAAAGTATAGGGGAAGGAGTTTATGGCAATTGAGCCATTAAATTTCTGGAAAAATTGATACTGTTGGCAAATGTGTTTAATACCATGATACATAGAATCACAGCTTTGATGCCATTGATGTCTTTGCCTGGAATTCACTGACATAAGTATTCGCATGACAAGACATTCAGAAATATATTAAACTTGTGATGTTAGCCCCATCTGTTACCCTATCTGATTGATGAATCAGCGTATTTTTGCTTTTTGCATTTATTGTTCCAATTATACCAATGAGAAATGACATAGGTCCAAAGAAAACAAGTGAGTGTTTCTGTTTACTTTGAATAATGGCATAACTAATATTTTTTGTTTTACATTAAATGATTCAGAAATTTTGGTAATAAGTCTGAGATATCATGTTATCACAGCTAGATAATTGTCCTGTTCAAATATGGTAATTTCTTAATTTTGTTATGGCATTGGATATCAGGCCAGAAAGGAAATTAAACTTATAATGAATAGAAGCATTAACTTCTACTCGTATTGGTGCTTTTCATTGAACTCATTCATGTTATTTTGAGGGAAGAGGTCAAGGGGATAGATATTAGTGGAAAAATCATATCTTTACCTGCTGGGATATAATTTTGAGTTCCCTGTGATCTGAGAAAATGTGTTAGTGTTTGAAATTTAATGGGATTTGTACCCTTTTTTGAAGTTCTTCTCATAATCAGATTTATACTGTTCAGTCTTTTCTGGACAGAAGACTGAAAAAGATGTGACTTGATCTGTCACTACAGATAACTTCAGCAAGAACAAGATAGTTGTGTTTAGAAAACTAATACAAGTTTAAAGTCAAAGCAATAAGGGCCAAATGGTTGTTTACTGGGATTTTAGAGGGCAGAAGGACACACCTGTATGGCAAATTATGTTCATTGTGACTTTTTTTCTTATCTTTACATTAAACAAACTTCCAGAAAACTGCCAGAATATGAGTGTTTGAATTGTGTTATACATTGGTGTTACGCATCAGATCAGTTGTTTTGGGGTCAGAACCACCTTGTCTGTGAGTGTGTCTGTAGAGGAAGGGCTGTCCTGGACCTGCAGGCCCATGACAAGGCCTGTCTGGAGCACATGGCAGAGCCGAGAGCACAGGGCAGAGCTGGAGCACACGGCAGACCTCAGAGCCAGTGGACTGCAGCTGACATGGCCACGGGAGCTGTATGGCTGGGTTGTCAGTCAAGGAAAGCCAGCCTGGTAACCCACCCACACCACATGGAGCCCCTGCCTGGCTGCGACTCCCCTGACTTTGGCTAAGGGGACAGCGAGAGGTCAGTGAACCAGGGGTCCTGCCTGGAGAGAGCGGGCACAATAGCTAAAGGATATAAAGAGGGAGAATTAGGACTCCATTGGGCTCTGGCCTGTTGTCCTTCTAAGCGGTAACTATTTCCCTTTCTCTCTTTCTTCTCTTAATCTCTCTTTCTTTAATCTTTTCCTTCTCTTGTGGGTAACTTTAACACTTATTTTTTGTAAGGTGTGGGTACTTAAGTTGCATGGAGTTTGTGTTTGCGAAGTGTAACTAAAGTTCCTTATTATAGCAATCCTTGCTAGTCCTGGTAATCTGTTGTGAAGACTTCGTGGAGTTGCATGTTATATCTGTAAAACCCTTTTTGCCAAAACACATATTTTCTCATCAAATTACATCTCATAGATTTGGTGGAAGGGCTGTCCCCCCACGTGGGTGTGCCCTTCCAGCCTGTGCAGTGGATTTTTTAGGTGAGGCACAGCGTGCGCAGAACT
>JAWWLY010000476.1:0-10958 GCA_035041215.1 Gymnopithys bicolor | reverse complement strand
CTGCTGGGTTTTGTGAGTTGAAAACAATTTCCCTTTGTGTCAGTGTATTTATTGTAATATTATTATTAAATTTTAGCCTCTGATTTATAATCTCTCTCGTGTTGAGTCCATTTCCCCTGCTGGTTTGCCTTTAAACCAGCACAGCATATTACCAGCTGGGGAGTACAGGTCCTTAATTCCAGTGATAGTCATACAGTACCATCAGAGATTAACTTGCCATGCACAAGATTTACTTGTGTCGAAGGTCATTAGGGAGGCACTTTTTCACATTTCATATTTTCTCAGCATGGACTTTAGAGACAGAATGAATTAGACTTGAAAAATATTTAAGATTATTCATCGTGCTTTTTACTAAACAGCTGAAATAGTATTGACATGATGGCTTATCTTAAACCAGACCATTTTGCCTCTCTGATAAGTGAGATGCTCAGCAGGATGGCTGTCCTAAACAGTTCTGCAGATCTCCGTGTTTGTATGTGACTGAGGATAAATATTGTCTGAAGACATAGTGGCGACCAATTTCTCTAATGCAAAGTTACTACTAGAATCAATAACGTGTTCATGCTGAACTCTATAGATATGATGGTTTATAATGATTTGTATTACAGTTTCTTGTATATTCACAACAGATTGGATGTATATTACCTGCAATAATTTGATCTTAAGTGTTCAGCTCTATCATATTGGACTTTGAGGTCTGTTTTTCCTCTTTTTCCCTGAACTTCTCTGTCTTTTTAATGATCAACAAGGCAAACAGTTTAAGTATGTAGGCATTGAAGACAAAATACATAGTGGTACCATTGGGAGAAAACAAATTGATTTTACATGAGAGGACAAAATTCATTGCTGGTGGAAGAACAAATATTACTTCTATATTGCTTTTTAATTACACAAATCATCACTTACAAACTGCTCTCAGAATAATATCTTGATTACCATATAGACAGAATATTAAGGAAAAAATGTTAAATCACCTGCATTTACCAGTAAAATTTTGTATTTATAAATGCTCATAAGTATTTCCATCAACATCCTTTGTAATGGTACTTTTGATCAGAGAAACCAGAAGAAAATTAAAGCAGGATTCAGCTGTCAATTTTGAACCCTGAGAGTTGTTCTATCCATGAATTGCTCAATTAACAAAAAACAATGGAGAAAAATTATTTATTTTTTTAAACTAGAGTAGCTTTGTAAAAGATGGAAAGTACTTCACAATAGCAGTGTAAAAAAACTCCCCTTTCCTCACCTTGATGTAAATAAATAAATAATAGAAATAGTTTGCTGTGAAGATCAGAACTCATAGTGCTGCTTTTAGCATATTTTCATAGCTTTGTGGGGAAGCAACCTCTCTCAAACTAAAATCCATCTTATTAAGTAGACACACTGATACTGTGAAAGGCAGCTCCACATGCTCAATGTTGCTCATCTGGAAATCAGTAAAAATGTACTGAATGTGAAGCTATTTTTTGTGTAAATATAACATAATTGAACCAAGACATCATTTTAGTTTTGATCTGGTGTAATAACTTGACCAAATGCCCCTGAACTTGAGGAGTGGAATGGAGAAAGGTGCCCCTGCAAATTCCCTATATATCCATGGGCTCCATTGTCTCTGGGTGCACAGGCTTGATTTTCAGCAACTTGTCACATAGTTTTGCCACTCTGCTGTTCAGCAAGGTGGAGGTTATTCCCTATTCCTTTCCTCTGTGGCCTCAGATCCACCATTTTTCCATTCTCTCTCTGCATCTTCATGCTGATCTTTACTCTCTGGTATTCAGTGGCAGGATGTGTGGGAATGGTTCAGAGCGCACTGGGGGATGTTTAGACTGGACATTACGAAGCATTTCTTTACTGAAAGGGTGGTCAAACACATGAATAGGCTTCCTGCAGAGGTGATCTATGCCCCAAGCCTGTCAATGTTTAAGATGCATTTGAACAATGGCCTCCACTGAGGAAAAATCACGCCTGACTGATCTGGTGGCCTTCTATGATGGAGTGATGCCAAAGGTTGACAAAAAAAAGACTGACAGATGTAATCTATCTAGACTTCTGTAAGACCTTCAATACAGTTCCACATAATATCCTTATCCCCAAACTGGAGAGATGTGAATTTGATGGATAGACTATTCACTGGATAAGGAATTGGCTGGATGTACGCCATCAGAAAGTTGTGGTCAGTGGCTCTATGTCCAAGTGGAGACCAGTGATTAGTGATGTCCCTCAGGTCTCAGTTGGGACTGGTGTTAGTCAATATCTTCATTGGTGACACAGACCATGAGATCCTGTGCACCCTCAGCAAGTTTTGCACGTGACACAAATTTAAGTGGTGCAGATGACACAACAGACAGGTGAGATGTCATTCAGAGGGACTGGACAAATTTGAGAAATGGGCCTGTGAGAAACTCATGAGGATCAGCAAGTGTGCAGTGCTGCACCTGGGTCAGGGCAATCCTAGACATGAGTACACATTGGGAGAAGAAGTCATTGAAAGCAGCCTTGCAAGGAAATACTTGGAGGTTTTTGTGGATGAAAAGGTGGAAATGAGGCAAAAGTGTAAGCTCACAGCCCAAAAGGCCAATGATATCCTGGGTTCCATCTAAAGAGGAGTGGTCGAAGGAGGTCAAGGGAGATGATTCTGTCCTTCCACTCTGCCCTTGTGAGACACCACCTGGAGTGGTGCATGCAGCTCTGGGTTCCTCAAAACAAGACAGATATGGACCTGTTTGAGCAGGTCCAGAGGAGGTCATGAAGATGATCAGAGGGATGCCTATGAAGACAGGCTGAGAGAGCAGGGACTGTTCAGCTTGCAGAAGAGAAGGTTTCAGTGCGACCTCATTGCTGCCTTCTAGTGCCTAAAGGGGGCTAATATAAAGGAGGGAGAGGAATGTTCTCTACAGGTAGATAGTTACAGGACAAGGGGGAAAGGTTTTAAACTGAAAGATGACAGATTTGCGTTAGATTTTAGGAAGAAATTTTTTTTGCTGTGAAGGTGATGAGACACCACCTGGAATAGGTTGGCCAGAGAAGTGGATGCCCCATCCCTGGAAATGTTCAAGGCCAGGTGCAGTGGGGCCCTGGTCAACCTGCGTTAGTGAATAGCATCACTCTCTGTGTCAGAGGGGTTGGAACTAGATGATCCCTTCCAACCCAAACCATTTTGTGATTCTGATTCTATGATTCAGTAACTTGCTTTAACATTTGGTCAGGAAGTTGGACTAGATGATTGTTGGAGATTCCTTCCAACTAAAACAGTTCTATTCTATTTGCTATGATCCATTTAATAAAATTATTAGAAATGCCTCTGCCTGAATTAGGGTGCAAACATGACCAGATGCCCAAAATCAATAATATGAGTTTTATTTAGTGTAAATGTGAGGAAGAGAAAGAGGGACAGAAAGAAATAGGGAAAGAAAGTGGGGGGAAAGAAAGTGTCAAAAAGAGATTAAAATAAAAAATGTATCACCACTGTGGAACCTGGTTTCATCCTGTGAGTCTGCGTCTTCTGGTCTTCTTGGTGGTGAGTGTCCCACAAAACATAGAATCCAATGGATTAATATACGTTCAGAGATGCCAAGGCACCTCCGCTTCGTTGGTGGGGGAAGCCTTTCAGTCTCTTGCAACAAGCTCTGAGTTTGTTGCCTCGCTTGGGTCACGTGCAGCCCCTTGGTGGTGGAAGGCCTCAGGAATGAGGCTGGGGGGCACTTTGGGGGTCTTTGATGGCTTATGACCCCTTCTCAGCTGCCTCTCACATTAATGTTCCATGTGTATGTGACCTTCCCAGAGGCAGTGGGGGTTACTTCTTTGGTTTGGTGTGGAGAGACATTGCCATCACGCTCCCACAACCCTTCTCTCCTGCCACCTGATGAGCTCACCTAAGTAGATTCTTAACACAGAGCCTTGTTTACTCCTCTGACTTGAGATAATTGGACAATAGCCTTATCTCAAGTCCCCCTTCACAGGCCAAATTCCAGTCAGGCTTTGGTGGTTGCAGATGGGCAGTTGCTTCCTTGGTGTTTGACAAAATGTCTTTCTATGATTTTGACAACATTTAAGAAATTACTGACATTTCAGTCTATCACACTATTCTGCTCTATTCTACTCACCTTTTCAGTCACCTTCTCACAAAGGGAACTGAGTTCATTTTATCCACTCTATAAGGATGACCAAAATAAGGCAGTGATACTAGCACCTGTAACTTCTTGCCATTAGTCATCTCTCTGCTTTTGACTGTAATGGAGCCTCAGCAACAAATTTAATGAAACAGGTACTAGGAGGTGACCTGAAGATTGCCAGGACATTTGGTCAAAAAGGTAGTAAAGGGAAATTTGCATTATATACTTCATTTGGTATATTTTTTTCGTATCTATTGGTATTCATCAAATAAAGATAATTTATGACATGCATTTGTTCAACATACAGTCTTTGTATGTGAAATTGGAGTTGCCTTGACATGACATACTTCAGTTCTTTGACTGCATAAGCTAACTGACTCAAATACTTAAGGTTTCAATTTTGAAATTGGTTTTCTGGCTTTGTAGAGCTTGCCAAAAACCTGTTCTTTTGACAAATGTTATTTCATTTAAGTTTATCTGTTAGAAAATTCATGGAAAGGGGAAGGCCTAGGCAGAGTTGAAGTGAAGAATTTAAAAACTTAAGATGTTTACAGAATATGTTTTACAGTGCTCCCCCAGCTCCACCTGAGAATAGTTTTAGTATTTTCACAACATTGTTAGATGATAGTGTGTGAAGAAAACAGAGCTGTTTGAAAAATAAGTGAGAGAGACATGAAAACTGCATTAAAAAAAGACAATTTGAACTTTTTTTAATTGGTAGCAGTGTTTCAAGTGCACTGAGGGACAGAGAGAAAAAGACTATAGAAAATCCACTTGTTCTGGCTATGTAAAGGTGAAATGGAACATTTGACAAAACATTGCAGAAATTGCCACATAATGAGCAATTCAGTTTATAAAATCTTACATGAACCCAATAAACTAATAAAAATTAATAAATTTCAAACTCCAAAATCACATATCAGCAAGTTTATGCTTTTATATGTGAAGGGGAAAAACCCCAATGTTTTTACATAAAAAGTAGTTTATGTAATTGAATTCTCTTCATTGGCTTGTATAAATGAGCATATATGTGCAGAATAAAGTGAGGTGAAAATACAGACAATGTCATTTAATGGAAATTGTAACCTTCACAACTCCAGGTGATTGCTAACAGAATAATATCTGATGTCAGGATGAAGCTAGAACCAAAAAGAACTTGGCAAGGTAACCTGTTTACCCCAGACTTAGGATGGAATCCCCATCTTTTTTGAGCAGATGCCAAAACTACAATGTATTGTCTTTCTCCATTCATTTTCATGGCAGATGATGGGGGGGGGGAGGGGGGAGAAGAGGGGGGACGGAATGAAACGTGCTTTTGCCCCAATTTAAATACACCAGGAAGTCTTTCTTTTAGTTGAAATATTTTTGTTACTATTCTAGATTTAATGGTCTTCTGAGATTAGAATTCTACTCTCACGTCTTTCCTGAGTGCATGAAAAGGAAAAAGCCATACAAGAGGTGCCTGAGCCAACCTGCTTGTAGAGCATTTCAAGGATGGCTGATGAGAGATTCTATGTATTGAACAATCTATGTCAAAAATCTTTTATGCTGCTGACTAGAAGGGAACCCTGTGAGAAGATGAACCCATCAGATCTTGCCTTGCAATTGTCAACTGCTAACAAGGCTCAAAAAATGTTTTCTCCAAGACTCAAAAGAAAAATCACAACAGTTTTGAATTTTATTGACCTTGTTAACTCTGATTTTTTTTTTCCCATGACCTATTGTGGTAGGGGTAAAGATGCTAGGGGACCAAAGCTAATTGAAGAAAGAAGACCAGCTGTTTGAAAATATTCATAATCAAGATAAAACATTTCAGAATGTAAGTGCAAATTGTCTTACATTGTGCTTTTGAGTACTGCTGCATTTTTGTTGCATTCATACTGCACCTGATTTTTTCCTGATGATATCTACTCAAAGTCAATGTCTTTTATCTCCTTTACTTAAATTCTAGTTACTTCAGTGACTTCAGTTCAAGCCTTCAGATGAACTTTAATGTCCTTTCATGGGCTGCCAAAATTAAAGTTGATTTTCTGTCAAGGACATTGGAGGAGAAAATAAGGTAAAATCATTGCCCCGTTCCATAATCATCTCATATGCAGGAAACTCTATGAATGCTTTGCTTTACATTCATGCACAAGATTATTTTCAGTAAGTGAGCTTTCAGAGAAAAGCAGATGGAAGTTCCAGTGATGCTCAGAGGGAACATATCTGCATAGTGCAGTGCTTCCCTCCAATTGTGCTTGATTTTGAAGACTTGTGTTCAAGAATAAAATGACAGATGTCTGGAGTATTTTATTCCCTGAGTCCTATTCATGAGAGAGCTTTCTCTGACCTATATGTTTTTCTTACTCTTAGGAAAGCAGAAGTTACAAGTAGCTGCAGGAGTAATATCAATATTCTGGTGGAAATGGGTTGTTCCATGTCAACTGCATGACTATCAAAGCCTGACTGCGCTATCAAAGCCTCAGTATCCCATCTGCAAGAAGCTGAGCATTGTTTAGGAGGTATCAGCTACCATTAGCAGGGAGGATCCTTCTGAAATACAATGAAAATCTCTCAGGAAGAAATTCCCTTATGAAGTGGCTCTAGTAATTACATGTCCCGAGGGCTAAAAATAACTCTTTGACAGTATCTAATGTGCTTGATAGGATAGTGGGTATTTAATTCAATTTTTCACAACACTTTAAACATAAATTAGCTGATTGGTCCCAGCAGACTGGAGGCGATGGTTTTAATCTGCAAAACTATCAGGTCCCTTTCAGAAACAAAGCATGAGCTGAACAAACCATGCCAGACTGAGCTGGAGTATATAGAATTTCACAGGATTGGACTGGCTGGTTTTTCATTAAACAGTTGTCTTTTGAGAAAGTTTGGGGTTTTCTCATCACCTTCTGACTAGATCAGTTCTTACCTCCAAAACCATTTCATTTTTTGATTGTTATTTTATCTATCTTAACTTCCATCATAATCCAGATTTCTTGTGCTATGCAGACAAAGTTATGTGCTTTTTTTTTTCTGTTCACTGATAGTTTCTCATTTCCATGTAACATCAGTTTTAGTTTAGTATAAACTAAGCAATTATACAGGACACATGAGGACCAAAACTTTGGTATACATTTCATGCATAATGATTTAGACTAAAGTTCACAAACTATAAAAGCACCTGAAACATTTGCATGTTAATAACCAAACCTACACTAAACTTGGCACCACTGTAGAAGGATTTGCAGCCATCCGCTGTCTCAGACTTTTGAAAACCTGTTATTAAAGCTGGCAAGAAGTTTAGTTTTGGAGTGATGCTTTTCCAACTGGAAAGGACCCTTATTTCCTCATGTTTTGAATCTTGCATGCTCCAAACACATAGATGAATACATCAAGGGAATTAGTTTTGTCTGTATTTGGCCAAGGCGCTGGAGATGCTTTTCCCCTACCTATGTGTTATAACAAATTTTGTCAAATCTTTGTCACCCCAACCTGACTTATTTCAACATAATCTTTCTTGAAATGACACCTGGAAAGCACATGAACATTTGAATTAACATTGAATTTATTTGTTGAGGAACACTCTCGGGCAATATGTATTTATATCAAAATGTGAATGAAAATATTTCCTTTGACCTGCTGATTTAGTCCACACAATTTTAAATATATTAGGCTCCACACAACTGAAAGTGTTTCTTCAGGCACACTGAATTGACACAAACTGGCAGTCTGGTACAATACAAACTCGTTGAAGAAGAAAATTGAAATATGCACTAAAATCTCTGGTTGATAATTTATATGGTAAATTAATGTTAGGAGTGGATTTGCAATAATACAGAGATCTTTTGTTCCCTTTGCATATGAGATATATATCTTGACTGTGTAGAGAAAGAGGCAGCTAAACATCTTTTTTAATAATATAGTACTAAGAAGCAAATTCTATATGTATATGCATAAGGAAGACGCTCTTGTGCAGAACAAGAGAAACCCTTAGAAATATCAGTTACTGCAAATATTGCCTCTTTGAGGATGGAAAGATCACTTAAAATGTCTTAGGAAAGTGTCTTTCTAAAGCTGAAATAAGTAGTCAGAAAAGGAGACTAATGATGAGTAAAGGTGAGCAAGTGTTAATAATTGTTGCAAAAAGCAAAATCAATCACAGTAAAACAGCGTTCAGGAACAAACTTCAAGGGTGACTTGCTGAAGACTACTGCTCCACAGATGTATGCAGAACCGTTTATTTCAGAGGAGTTTTCTTCTACTGCAGTACACACGTGTACATGAGTGCATGTATTTATATATATATACACATATATGTTTACTATGCTAAGCAGCATCCATTACAGGCCTCTGATTCTGGAAGTGGCCCCCACATGAAAACTTCATCATGGCCTGGCTGAAGTGCATGTACACTAATGCATACAGTATGGGCAACAAACAAGAGGAGCTGGAAGCCATGGTGCAGCAGGAAAACTATGACACATTTGCCATCACAGAAACATGGTGGGATGATTCACATGACTGGAGTGCTGCTATGGGGGGCTACAAGCTCTTCAGAAAGGACAGGCAGGGTAGGAGTGGTGGAGGCGTGGCTCTATATGTTAGAGAGTCTCTTGAGTCTGTAGAACTCAAGGTCAGTAACAATAAGGTTGAGTGCCTGTGGACCAGAATCAGGGGAAAGCCAACAAGGCTGACATCCTAGTGGGAGTCTGTTATAGGCCACCCAACCAGGATGATGAAGGTGACAAATTATTCTGCAAGCAGCTGGCAGATGTCTCAAGATCGACAGCCCTTGTTCTTGTGGGTGACTTTAACCTGCTGGATATCTGGTGGGAGTTCAAAACAGCAGAAAAGAGGCAGTCTAGGAGCTTCCTGGAGTGTATAGAGGATAATTTCCTGCTTCAGCTGGTAAATGAACTTACCAGGTGTAAGGCCCTGCTAGACTTGCTGTTTACAAACAGAGAGGGACTGGTGGGAGATGTTGTAGTCAGAGGTTGTCTGGGGCACAGTGACCATGAAATAATACTCAATACTCAGAGATGCAAGGAGGGCCATCTATTAAACTTCTACGCTGGACTTCTGGAGGGCAGATTTTGGCTTATTCAGAAGACTAGTTCAGAGCATACCCTGGAAAACAACCCTAAAAACAAGGGGGTACAGGAAGGATGGACATGCTTCAGGAAGGAATTCTTCAATGTGCAGGAACAGGCTGTATCAGTATGCTGAAAGGCAAGCTGGCAGGGAAGATGACCAGCGTGGGTGAACAGGGAGATTCTGAAGGAAATCAGGGAAAAAAAGGAGAGCTTACCAACTGTTGAGGAAAGGGCTGGCTACTCATGAAGAGTTTAGGGATTTAGTTAGGTTATATAAGAAGAAAATTAGAGAGGCAAAAGCACACTTTGGGTACTTCTGTAAGAGATAACAAAAAGCACTTCTATAAATACGTTAATAAGAGGAGGGGCAAAGAAAACCTCCATTCTTTGCTGGACATGAGGAGGAACAGAATTTATTGGGAGGAGGAGAAGGCTGAGGTACTTAACAGCTACTTTCCCTCATTTTTCACCAACAAGACAGGTGGCCCTCAGAACAACTGGCCTTTGGAGCTGATAGACAATGACAGGAAGCTGAATAACCCTCCTAAATTCCAGGAGGATACGGTTAGTGACTTTCTGAAACATATGGATCCTCAGAAGTCTATGGAACCAGATGGGATCCATCCCAGGGTGATGAGGGAGCTGGCAGAAGAGCTTGCCAAGCCGCTCTCCGTCATCTACCAACAGTGCTGGCTCTCTGGGGAGGTCACAGATGATTGGAAGTTTGCAAATGTCATGCCAATCCACAAAAATGGCTGCAAGGAGGACCCAGGCAACTACAGACCTGTCAGCCTGACCATGGTGCCTGGCAAGGTTATGGAGCAGATCATCCCAAGTGCAATCACACAGAACCTTCAGAATGGACAAAGGCTCAGCCCCACCCAGCATGGGCTTAGGAAGGGCAGGTCCTGTCTGGCCAACCTGATCTCCTTTTACAACCAGGTGACCCACCTGGTGGATGAAGGAAAGCTGTGGATGTGGTCTATCTGGACTTCAGCAAAGCCTTTGACACTGTCTCCCACAGTATATTGCTGGAAAAGCTGGTAGCCCATGGCTTGGACAGGAGCATTTTCTGCAGGGTTAAGAACTGGCTGATGGCTGAGCTCAGAGAGTACTGGTGAACGGAGCTGCATCCTGCTGGCAGCCACTCACTAGTGGTGTCCCCCAGGGATCAGTGCTGGGCCCAGTTTTGTTTAACATCTTTATCAATGATTTAGATAAGTGGATTGAGTCCATAATTAGCAAATTTGCTGATGACACCAAGTTGGGAGGAGGTGTCGCCCTGCTGGAAGGCAGGAGGGCTCTGCAGAGGGACCTGGATAGGCTGGAGAGATGGGCTGATTACAATGGGATGAAGTTCAACAAGGCCAAGTGCCTGGTCCTGCACTTCGGCCCCAACAACCCCATGCAGCGCTACAGGCTGGGCACAGAGTGGTTGGAGAGCATCCAAGTGGAAAGACACCTGGGAGTTTGGATTGACAGGAGACTGAACATTAGGCAGTATTGTGCCCATGTGACCAAGAAGGCCAGTGACATCCTAGCCTGTATCGGGAATAGTGTGGCAAACAGGTCCAGGGAAGTGATTCTTCCCCTATACTCAGCACTGGTGAGGTCACACTTCAAGTGCTGTGTCCAGTGTTGTGAAATTGCTTGCAAAAAGTGAGTTTCTGAGCAATCCAAACTGCTCCAGCTCTGTGAGAATCATGTACCTATTTCAGCTTGCAAGGACACACACCTGCTGTTTGTCCGTTAGGCCTCGGTCACTCCTTGC
>JAWWLY010000474.1:0-10983 GCA_035041215.1 Gymnopithys bicolor | reverse complement strand
AAGAAGAAGAAGAAGAAGAAGAAGAAGAAGAAGAAGAAGAAGAAGAAGAAGAAAAAGAAGAAAAAGAAGAAAAAAGAAGAAAAAAGAAGAAAAAGAAGAAGATGATGAGGATGACGACTTCAATCTACAAGTTATTCTGTATATATTCTAAATCCCCTCCCATGGTCACTTTTCATAGGTTCATGACGGTGTCCTTACACTCTGCCACAACTTCTAATTGGATATTACACACCCTCCAGATGCAAACTTAGTTTCATGAGAAATTGTCAGCACACATTTCATTCTCACAGCTTGCTCCTTCTCAGTTTCCTTCTATCAAATGTTGTTGTAGCTATTTCATCAGTTTCCTCACAGTCTTTATCATCTCTTGCTGTTCTCAGTCATGTAAGGAAGCCACATTTCATCTAGGTCAAAACTGCTTGCAGTTTCAATCCCCATAGTATCAAAGGAATAATTTCAAAATAAAACCCTCTGAAATTTTCACAAAATTTCCAGACAAAACTCTCACATTCCTCATATTAACCCATGGGCAGAGGAAGAAGTAAAAAGTTTCGTTCGGTTTTGCACTTTCATCCTGTATTAAGTCGCCCAAAAAGAGAGTCAGTAAGTAAAATATTTATAACTCAGATGAGTTTGAGTTCTATATCTGCCTCAAAACTTTTTTCTTCATCTCAATAAGATGTGGGATAAGTTTTTACAAAAAGTCTCCTAATAGCCTTTCTGGATGCTACTCATTTAAAACTGACAAATAGGAACAAGTGCAGCGCTGAAATAGCTGATTTGAAGTAAGAGATTTTAATGGTTTTCCTCTTCCAGCATGGAAATGACTATTTTTCTCCCTGGGGCCCTTTCTTCTCTCTCTCTCTCTTTTTTTTTTTTTTTTTAAGAAAAGGTGTGCATGTTTTATCAGTAACAACACGTAGATAGGAAGCCACTCTTTTCCTGTTCTGGGTTATTCTGCAGGCATTACTTCTACACTTACTGATGACAAATTATAAGGAATACAACAACTATTATGCAGTTCCAATCAACTACATTTTAGTTGTGTTAACCCATATTTTTATGTTTAGATTGTAGTTATCATCCTACTGGTTATGTGTGGTAGCACCTTTTGCAAGCAACCCAGCCAAATGTACTTTCCAAAACATAAAAAGGTAGATAAATGCAGATGCAGAACTGGCTGTTCTAAAAATATGCCTGGCTGTCTTGCTTGCCAGGAATTGAGAATTGGTATTTCCCTCAGGAAACAGGCAAAGCTTGAAAAGTCAGTCCACATCTTACTTATACTGGCCTGGTGACTATTTAATTTTTTTCTCAAAGGTTTTGAAGCAAAGCAGACATAGAGAGTTAGAATATGGTGACACCTCTGGTGAAGGAATACCCTAGCACATGAAATGGTTATTGAAGTAATTGCTTGTCATTATACACTGAGACCTGTCTGAAATTCTATTTAGCCTCTATTAGTTTTAATACTTATTAGTATATGGTGTTCTAACTTGTACATATTGCATGTATCTGTATTTTATATATAAAACAGAAAGTTACGTTTTTTCTCTTGGTGATTTGAAGGATTCTAAATTGATGAATTAACTCGTTCTATTGTTACTAATAAATTCTAAACATATTTGCTTTCCATCTTAAGTGATTAAATAAGCGGATGTGCATAAAAAGTAGCAAAGCTAAGTTTGCATAAAAGCTTAAGGCATGGTTCAAAGTATAGCTTTGCTCTGAAAAATCCCTATAAAAAATTATGAAAAAACTAGTTTTGCTGTGCCTTGGTTCTGACATGAGATATGCTCTCTGTAGTCATGTAGAGAGATGGTGTAGGGGAGGTGTCTTGGTTTTTTGGGGATTTTTTTTACAAATAAAATTGCCAGGCACACAAACCAAACCTCGGCTCCTTTAATCACCCAGAGTTATTCCTTGTTTGCACCTCACTTCCTGTAACAAAAGCTCTCCCTGCCAAACAGTGTTCTCACTACAGTTGTGTAATCCCTTTCTTTAAAGGTATGCCCTTGGTGACATCTCTGCAAGATGAGCTCAGGTTGCATAAGTAACAAACTGTCTCTCTTAAGTGGATTCTAATCAACAAGTCTGCACAAATAACTATAATCCAGATTGTGCTCTCCCTCACTTTTTTAGCTGAGCCAGTCAGCATAGTAAGTGTGCAAAATATTCGGGCATGAATCATCACAAGAGTTAATCTGCTTTCCTTTCAAATCCTACAGAAATGGTGAGCAAGACTGTTCTGTCACTTTTCAGAATTAAACCATGCCTTGAAGTAGAACTGTCCAATGTATATTTAGAGTGAAATTTGCTTGCTTTTCTAGTGCTTTTACACTTGCTCAGCCTAGACACAGTCAAAAACAAATTCTTTCATTTGCATCATCTAAAGGTTTGTTTATTCTGTTTCAACTGGCTTGGCTTTTGCTAAGACAATTCAGGAAGTCTCACAGAGTTGCACAGGTCCCATGCATAGGTGTAATTTAGGATGTCCCTTAACAATCAGGATTATTTGCAAGATCATCTTAATAACTCCACAAGAGGCCAAACAAAACCTCTTGTTCATGCATCAAATAGAGAATTCTACAGCTTAAAAGTTTATTTCAGATCAAAACTGCACATTACATACAGACACACAAATACTTGCCTTTTACTCCTAGCTCACAAAGGTTGAGCTGCCATAATCCTCAGAAGATCCAACATGAAGTACACAGAGATAAATTTGCCACAAAAATCGAAGTAATCAAGTATTTTCAAGCTCTAAAGTGCAATGAACATTTAAAGGAATATTATAAATTTAATTTAGTTTAATTAAATTGTTTAAATACTTTCAAATTATATATTCACTTTTTACTTTGGCCAGTTTGAATGTTACAACCAGACATTTGGAGTCATCTAGTAGCTTCATTCTCTAGTTGAGGAAAAGATCTGCATATTGTCATAAGAAAGATTAAAGAGGGATTTGCTGTATTAAAATCCTGCATAAAGTAAATTATTAAAGACAAATTTCACCAGGTTAGACTTTACAGACAAGTAAGACATGGTTTAAACTGTATTTATTTTAAATGAATTATTGTGGACATTTCTGTGAACTTCTTACATTTTTCTTATCCCTTATTGATACCTTGTGTTTGACTTCTGTTTGCTTCAGGAAGGAAGCAAAAACAAGAGCATTTTAATTTTTATCATATTTTCTAAAGAAGACAAAAAAATCACAGTAGATATGACTTAGTTATGAAGAATTTCTTCACCTCTGCATGCCTGATGGGAACACTCAATAAAGTGAAGATAATTTGGGTTGTGGGGACATCAGGCATAGAAGAGTTATAATAAATCCCCATTAGATTCTAGTGTGTTATAAAAATCTAAATGTATTAAAAAAGACATAATTAAACTTTACATTCTAATGACATTTCTACATTAAGGAAATATAACTGGTGCCAGAAAAGTGACAAGGAAAAAGAAGGGAGTACATACTAAAAGGTTCACATTTACTCACACTTAACTCAGACACTGCTTGTTAGTTTTGGAAACTCAACAAAACTGTGTCAGAGTGAGGTGTCCTCTATGTGGCTTGTACATCATCAGTAAAATCAACCAGCATTTACAAAATCTCTCTTGGGGATATATAACACATAAAGAATAGAACATGACTTCAGACTGAGTTTTCAAAAATGATCTTAGCATAGGAAATTATCAGTATTTCTCTATATAAAACAGAACATAAAGACATCTAGAAGTACATCTATCAGGTCTGTAAGGATGATATACTTGGATCTCTAGTTGTTTTTATAATGGAATAAAGAAAAGCCCTATTAGAAAATTAAATATATTGCTATGCATTATATAAACACTTTGAAAGTAAAACATTGATTTTTAAATTATTTTTTTCAGAATACAGCTTCCCTTTTCCTTTACATTTAAAAAGGTTTCTTAAAAATTCTTAGTTCACAAATATTGTTATTTCCTAATTTGTCTTCATCTAAATGGGAGTGATTAAAATATATAAATCACAGAATCACAGACTATTCTGAGTTGGAAGGGACCCACAAGGATCATCGAGTTCAACCCTCAAGTCAATGGCCCACACAGGGGATTGAACCCATGACCTTGGCATTATTACAACCTATAATATTGAGCTAATCTCAATAACGCATCTTCCCCTTAATTCTTACTAACAAGATGATATTGGGGCACTGTTCAGAGCACTTCAGTGCTTAAAATTTTACTATATAAACAGGGATACTAATCCACAGTAATTACAAAACCCCCTTCCTATAAACACACTGTAAACATAAGCCACATTATTCTAGTGCTTACTTTCTTTCTGAAAGACTTTAAAAAAACCAAACACAAACACAAACCAACCAACCAATCAAAAAAAAAAATCCCTAAAACAGTGAAAATAAAAATCTAGGAAGTGGAGAGCATTGTTCTCAATTGTTTGGTCAATTACCTTACCTGTGTGTTAAAACAGACATTTTCTACCAAAGATTGCATTTACTTGGATGTCTACATTTTGGGGGAATCACTGAAATACAAATTTTTCAGTTAGCTCTACCCATAGCTATTCAACAGTCAGTGTAACCCTTTCCCTGCTGAGGATGCAATGGATCTGAACCAATCACTTCTGCTGCTGGAGGGTGGCAGTCCCCATCAAAATGCATATGCATGTGCACCATTCCTACTGTGCCCTACAGGTTTTTGCAGTGCTAAAGTAAATGAGGTAAAGGAAAAACTAAATCTCACTGACTGCAATTATCTATATGTTAGAGAGCAGAGTCATGTCTAAGGCACTGTCATATTTGGTCTATGCCTGAGTTCCAGTCTCAGTGGGACCGTCCCCTGGCAGTCAAAGCCTCCCTGTCATCCCATCCCATCAGATCTCGGATGCTCAGCAGGGTCAGCCCCGGTTAGTACCGGGTGCTGTGACAGTCCCAAGGACTTCACTGTCACTCTCCAAGCTCGCTCGGCCGTGGCAGATGGATCCAGGACTTAAATGGTGGGGCCAGTTCTGCGCAGGCTGTGCCTCACCTAAAAAATCCACTGCACAGTCTGGAAGGGCACGTGGGGAGAACCCTGCCCAAATCTGCATTCGCGAAGTCTGGCCATACACACACACACACACACGTTTGGTCCATGGCTGTGCTCCTGGATGCGACAAGGAGAAAACACTGTACAGTTTCACTGTGGGGAACTTAACCTTGAAGAAAGAAACATGAGGTTAGGATAACACTGAACTGGTGGGAACTCGGCCTTTGCCAAAGGAACAGCAGAGCCGCTGCCAGCCCGGAGTCAGGACCCTGAGCTGTTGCAGCCTCAGCTGCTGCACTGGCCACGCACGGGCGTCACAGCATCCGGGGTCGGAATGTGCTGTTTGGTACCACTTTGCTGTTGTAACTGTGTCACAGGGAGAAATTTGCTTTGCCACCTCAGCTGTGTTTTAGCATCCTTCATTTCCGGAGTGGGAATCCTACTGAGCCCGTAACGACTAGCACTACCACAGACTTTCTAGTCTGCATTAACCCTACAAGAACAGCTGTGAAATGGATATAGTATAGTATAGTATGGCCAAACTTCGTGAACAGAGATTTGGGAAGGGCTCTCCCTACATGGGTGTGCCCTTCAAGCCTGCGCAGTGGACTTTTTAGGTGAGGCACAGCCTGCGCAGAACTGGCCCCGCCGTTTAAGTCCTGAGGTCCATCTGCCACAGCCGAGCGAGCTTGGACAGTGCCAGTGAAGTCCTTGGGAATGTCACAGCACCCGGTACTGACCGGGGCTGACCCTGCTGAGCATCCGATATCTGACGGGATGGGATGGCAGGGAGGCTTTAACTGCCAGCGGACAGTCCCAAGTAAGACTTGGAACTCAGGTCCTTGGGATTCCAGAGTCCAGAGTGCTCTCCTTTACACCATGGGACCGACCTTGAAATGGGCATATCCCCATGACAAACAGCCAGGAATTTTCAATGCTTGAGTTTGTCCCACTACTTGGTAAACATTATATGTATGCAAAAACCTTACAAAGAAAGCCTGATAATAGTACTCCAATGAATTCTACAAAGTATTTAAATGAAGAATTTCCTGATTATATTCAGTGTACAGTCTGCATGCATTCTGCTTTATAACCATTTCAAATATTCTCTTTAAAGCCTTAAATTGTTTCCCATCATTTAGAGTTATGTCATGCAACCCTTTGCTTATTTCTTTGAATGTAAGTGAAAAGCAACATCACTTTGAATGATGACAAGTACTTCAACAGAACTGGTAATGGGTAATTTTAGAGAACTTTTGACTGTGCCACAGGATTCTTTTGCTCTATTTACTTTTCCCCTAACTAAAATATATTCGACTAGTCTTAATTACAAACTACTACTTAATTATAAACTGCCCAGTCTCTGTCTACCTAACTTTGATATTTAACTTATGGTGTAAACCATCTGATTGCTGCAGTTCCCCAAACCTCATATTTCATTGATATATTCTGGGTTCCAGTAATTTCTGAGTTAAAAAATTGGTGCAGAGAAGATCATGTACCAAAGATCATCCAGAGAAGGCAATGCATCTTTTTTGCTTCTTTTACTCTTGAAATTTTAAAAAACTTACAAATGCTGAGATTGAAAACATTTAATATCTGTGTCTGTGTGTTTCATTATAGAAATGTACCTGAAATGTGCACTGCTTTTCCGTCAAGTTAACAATTGCTTTTAAAAGTGACAAAAATGCATATCTGCTCTCAAGGAGATGCATTTTGCTGGATCATCAAAGAAAATTGTGCAGTCTCTGATATCAAAGGAGTAATGGTATGAAAATAGCAACACTTCATTGTAGAAAAATGTACAAATGAGTGGAAAAAAAGAGTGGCCTTTATGTAGCAATACATTAACGAAGAATCATCCCATGCAGACCTGAGACATGCCAAATTTCAGAAGATTCTACACAAACCCTCTGCTCCAGGGTGAACAAGACTTCTCCCACCAGCTAGACCAAACCAAAATGACCCAAGCTGTTTTTAATGAAGATTCTCCACAAAGTCCAGAATATCCGCAGGTGAGTCCTTCTGCAAGAACAAACATCAAATAAAAATAAAGATTTTAAGCCAGTAATTTTTGGTGGTCTTTTCTACAGATAGTCTATGAGAAACTTTCTACTTCATCTCCCTCCAGTGAGATCATCCTCTTTAATCACAGAATTTAATGTGATGTTAAAAATAAGCATGGCAAGACTATGCTGTATGATCAGCTAAGGAAAGAGATTGAGACAGTGTAGGGTTTCTCACACAGAAAATTATAAAATACTAATGAAACACAATAAAGTTGTTATACTCCTACTTTAACAATTTAATTCACTTGCATGTCCCTTTTTCTTTACTGTATGCACGTCCACTTGGGCTTATTTTGGTAAGACATTTGAACTCTGCCAAGGACTCTGGTGCATGTTTTTGAGCCTTACCTTGTCATTTTAACAGTGCTTTTCCATTCCCCTGTGATTTCTAACACACAAAATGCCATCTCCTCTGATCATCTCCGCACTCTTAGAGACACTTTGCACTTAATGACAGAGTTGTTGAAAAGCAAACTACTACAGATCTGATGAGTCTATCTCACAGCAGAACCTCTTCAAGTTTCATGACTGTTAGTTGGCAGTTTTGTGTATAAGTTGGAATGTACATAATGGTACAGTGATTTCTTTTTTCTACATATTATCCTTAGGGACTGTGAAAGGTGCATGTATTTCAGTTTTGATAGTACAGAGGTCCGGTCATGTTTGGGCCAGGATAAGATAAGCTGCAAATGTTTGCATAGGATTTTTACCCATGATCCCTGCCTGGCTCTCATCCATGTACATCTTCCCAAGCGCTGATGTCCTGTGTGTACCATGTGTGCTGTGTGCCCCATATGTGCATGTGTCCTGTGTGTCCCATGTGCCATGTGTGTCATGTGTCTTGTGTGCCTTGTGTCCTGTACGTGCGTGTGTCCTGTGTGTCTCATGTCCCATGTGTGCTGCGTGCCATCTTTGCCTTGTGTCCTGTGTGTGCTGTCCCACGTGTGCTGTGTGTGCCATGTGTCCCATGTCCCATATGTGCATGTGTCCTGTGTGTCCCATGTGTACCCATGTCCTGTGTGTCCCGTGTGCCCGTGCGTGCCATGTGTCCCATATGTGCATGTACCCCAAGTGTCTCCATGTATCCTGTGTGTGCTGTGTGTCCCTATGAGCCCTGTGTGTGCCACGTGTCCTGTGTGTCCCGTGTGTCCCCTGTGTGTCCCCATGCATTCCGTGTGTCCCATGTGTGTCACGTGTCCCCATGTGTCCTGTGTGTGCATGTGTCCTGTGTGTCCCATTTGTTCCATATGTCCCATGTGTGCTGTGTCTCATGTGTCACCATGTGTCCTGTGTATGTCCCATGTGTCCCCATGTTTTCCTGTGTGTACCATATGTCCTGTCTGTTCCATATGTCTCATGTCTTGTCTGTCCCGTGTGTCCCCATGTGTCACATCTGTCCCGTATGTGCTGTGTGCCCTGTGTCCTGAGTTCCTGTGTGTGCCTTGTGTCCTATATGTCTCGTGTGTCCCATCTGTCCCACGTGTCCCTGTGTGCCCTGCATGTCCTGAGTGTTCCGTGTGTCCTGTCTGTCCCATGTGTTCCGTGTGTCCTCATGTGTCCTGTCTGTCCTGTGTGTTCCCATTTGTCCTGTGTGCCCTGTGTCCTGTGAGTCCCTGTGTGTGCCATGTGTCCTATGTGTCTCGTCGGTTCCACGTGTCCCCGTGTGCCCTGCGTGTCCCGTGTGTCCTGTATGTCCCATGTGTTCTGCGTGTCCTGTCTGTCCCCATGTGTCCCACGTGTGCCGTTTGTGCCGGGTGTCCCCGTCTGTCCTGCGTGTCCTTGTGTGTCCCGTGTGTGCCGCCTGGCCCCATGTCTCCCTATGTGTCCTGTCTGTCCCGTGTGTCTCGCGTGTCCCGTGTGTCTCGTCTGTCCTGTCTGTCCCGTCTGTCCCTGTCTGTCCCGTCTGCCTCGGGTGTCCCCGTGTGTCCCACGTGTCCCGTGTATCCCGCCTGTCCCCCGTGCCGGGCGCGGGCACGCGCGGGTCCCGTTCCTCTCGCGCTGCCATTCCGAGGGGCAGGAAGGCCGCTCCAACAAAACAAATCCCAGCTAAACCCGAGAACGAAGCACAGAGCCGAAGGTCTCACACCTACCTCTCCGCCCCGCAGTGTCTCCGCCCGGTTCTGTCCGCGGCGGGGAGCGCCCGGCGCCGGAGGGGAGGAGGCAGGAGCGCAGGGCGGGGAGCAGGAGGGCGGCCCGGAGCGGTGCGGCTGTTCCGCAACTACAGCTCCCGCAGCCCCTCGCGGGGAAGGGGCGGGCCGGGGCGAGGCGGCGGTGGGCGGGCGGTGTGTGCCGGCTCCGCGCTCCGCTCCCCGAGCGTGGGCAGCGAGGAAGGAAAGGAGCCCGAGGGGTTCCGGGCCCCACGCGGCCCTCCCACCCGCCGGAGCGGCGCAGGGGAGAGCGGAACTTGCCCGTCCCACGAAGGCGCCCGGCGGGCTGGCCCGCAGGTAAGAGCTCCGGGCCCGGGCAGGGAGCGGGCGAGGGCCGGGGAGACAGAGGAAGGGTGTCCCGGACACGGAAATCCGAGCGGCGAGGCGAGGCGGGGCGGGATCGCGGTTCCTCGGTCTGCAGGAGCGGCCCAGCCGGGGCTGCCCGGCCGGGCGCGGAGCAGGAAGGGCGGCGGGGGCCGAGCCGGGGGAAGCCGCGCCCGGCCCAGGCCCTTCCTACGGGCCCTGCCGTGCGCCCCCCGTGCCGAGGAGAGGGGAAGGTGTGCGGGCGGCCCCGCTGGGTCTGTTGTGTGTGTTTCGATGCCCGCTCCGCACTCCGAGCTCGGAGCACACGGCACCGCGCCCGCTTGGGCAGGGCGTGCCCCTCTGCAGCGAGCTGCGGGAGCGCCCGGGCAGGCTCGCCGATGCTCGGGCGTTCGACGGGTTTTATTCACTTCGGAACACGTTTCTTTATTTTTAGAAGATCCTGTTGCTATAATTGTAAACGGGCTGTTGATGATAAGAGAGATGGGCACATTCGTGAGTTTGGAAGGAGCCCGAAAACAGCCCTGGACTGTAATCTGCTCCATGTGTTTTACGTGATTTCCAGTTTGAATCCCAACATGACGCTTTGAAGGGTGGTGTTACCTTTTTCACTGGTAATAAATACATTTTGTAGATGAAGCAGTACTGCGTTGAATTTGTATGATCTACTTGGTGACTCACTCATTTTGGAGAGACTTACAGACATTTTTGGCTTGAAATGAGGAAGGTCTTGGATCAGTTTTATCCCTTTAACGTATCAGTGTTATCATCCACTATCTTTGGAGAGGTGTATGAGGAGGTTATTACAAATTTCCTGTAAGATTAAATCAATGTTTGTCTGTTTGTTAAACATTCATTATGGCTTGATTGTAAAGCAAATTAATGAAGTATACTGGAGTCCAGTAACAGTTATCTTCTTAATATTCATCTACTTTCTTGGTTAATACAATTGCTTAGCAATGGTGTAAGAACAGATGAAAGGTGTGGTAGCTGCACAAAATCGTTTGACGTACATGACATGCTTTTGCTATTGTTTCTGTCACTTGGGTTGGACAATAGTTACCTTACAGTGAAGTCTGTTTTACCTGAAGTGAATTCTTGGCTGTTAATTGAGAACTTGTGAATAGAAGACAGTTGTGTGAAGTGTCACAGGTGTAAGCTTGTTGCCCTAAATATCAGGACTTCTTGTGAACTGACTCCAAAGGAGATTAGGTGTTTTATTTCCTTTTTTCTCCAGAGTCTCATTGTCTTATATCAAAAATAGCGTGGCCAGCAGGCCCAGGGCAGTGACCCTTCCCCTGGACTCTGTGTTGGGGAGGCCACACCTTGAAGGTTGTGTTCAGTTCTGGGCCCCTCAGTTCAGGAAAGAGATTGAGGGGCTGGAGCGGGGCCAGAGAAGAGCAACGAGG
>JAWWLY010000473.1:0-10991 GCA_035041215.1 Gymnopithys bicolor | reverse complement strand
GAGTTGGACCAAGGGTTGGACTTGATGATCTCGGAGGTCTTTTCCAACCCAATCCATTCCATGATTCTATGATTCTATACACAAAATTTCACTGCCCTCAAGGCTGGAGTTCAAAATTAATTCTCTTATATCCCAGTCCACTTAATAAAACTTTATGTGTTTATTCATAAGGAAAGATTTTAGGAAATACAGGACAAATTATACAAAAATTTAAATACTTCTGATACTCTCAGAGAAGAGAAAAGATGTAAAAACCTGACAAATCCTACCCCAAAGGTATCCAGGGTGTTCCAGGAGAAACAATTCCCAGAGTTGTTTGACATTGGTCTGTGAAGAAAAGGACATTTGCAAAGGGATTCAGATGAATTAGAACCGAAAGCCAAAAAACAAACAGGATTTGGTGATGAAGCTCCTCAACACAACTTACAAAGTGCTCCCCCAGTTTAATTAATTAGTGGGAATTATGTAAGGCCATGAAAAATCAGTTATAATCTGGATAAACACAATGCCTGGAGGTTTGTTCATGGAGAAGGGACACCAGGAATTGCATCTCCTACCAGGGGAGATCCCAGGCAGGAACTTGCACCAAAACTGAAGACAAAAATGACAGAGGACAGCAAGAAAATAGAGGCCAAAAGGGTAAAAAAGTACTCAGGGTGCATCAGCACCTCAGGCCCTCTTGGATATATATAAATATTACAGCAAAAATGGGGTTTAAGAGTGTTGGGAGAAGATAAAGAAGCAAATTTGCACCTGAGCAAAGACCAAAAGTACTGATTTTATGGCCAAGAGTCTGTGGGAGATACCTCAGTGTGGTCATGGGAGGGTCAGACTCAGAAGGAAAGAAGAGAGAAATAATATTTCAGAGATGTATAAGCTGGTAACAGCACCAGGAACAAGGAAAAGTGTTGCTGGAATAATTTGAAATAGAAAATTCAGATAAGAAATAGAAAACCCAGGTAAGAAATAACAAAAAAATAGCTAAGAAAGAGAAAATCCAGGTAAGAAATAACAAACTCAGGTAAGAAATAGAAAACCCAGGTAAGAAATAACAAAAAAATAGCTAAGAAAGAGAAAACCCAGGTAAGAAATAAAAAAAAAAAAAAGGTAAGAAAGAGAAAACCCAGGTAAGAAATAAAAAACTCAGGTAAGAAATAAAAAACTCAGGTAAGAAATAGAAAACCCAGGTAAGAAAAATAAAAACCTACCTAAGAAATAGAAAACCCTAAAAAGAAAGAGAAAACTCAGGTAAGAAATAGAAAATCTACCTAAGAAATAGAAAACCCAGGAAAGAAATAAAAAAAAAATACCTAAGAAAGAGAATTATTGATTTTTGCTTCATATATCATATTATGAAATCAAAATATAGGAACAAAAAATAGCATGTCTAAAGTGGCAGAGAAACAGCCCATCAACATCCAGGAACAGAAAAAGAGGGAGGAGTTTGGAATTCCAAGGCAGAGGGTGATTCTCCTTCCCTGGCAGCTCCAAAACCCTGTGAGGAGGATTTTCCTTTTAGCTACAGAAGGCAACTGAAAAAGGCATTTTGATTTAGGTTTAAATGTAAATAATCTACTCTCATTTAAAAAAAAAAAAGCCATTATTTGTGTATATTACAATTTGAAAGAGATATCCAAGGGAACAGCAGCAAAATGAAGTATTTCTGTCCCTGCTCAGGCTTAAGGTCAACACATCAACAATCAAAAAGCCAAAACAAATTCCCAAGAAATGAAATCTCTACTAACTGCCCAAATTAAGACAACTTATATAAAAAAAGCAACTATAAATCTTTCTGAAATTTTCACAAGTTAATATTTTACTCTTTTGTTTTCTTTTAGTGAAGAAAAGAAATTTCATGGAATTGCAAAACTAAAGGGAATTTTTTGTGTTAAAAGACAGCAGGACTTTTTTTTCTAATAAATATAAAAAAGAGCATTTTTTCCCCTAAACCAGGAATTACCCCTAAGTGGAAAAGAACCCATTTCCCAGGTTTTGATGCACCAGCATTTAAGCTTTGGATCAAAGTGCTGCTGTTGGGAGCTGTGCCCTCCTTCCCCTCATTTCAAAGCCCTTTGTCTCTGGAGCAGAATTACTTTCTCTTCCCTCTTCCAGGTGCAAAGGAGGCCAAGAGCAACAAATTAATCTATTCAACAGCAGCAGAATTTGTCAAAGCTTGATCTGTGGCTCACTCTGCCTCTGAAAAACATCATTTCATAGAAAGTGGGGGTGTTTTTTCCATTACTGAGGCAGTTTGCTATTTAATAACAACATCCCAACAATATTGATCTGGGTATTGGAACAGTTCTTACAGCTCAGGCTGTCACACTGATATAAGACACATTTACCAACGTTTTCCACAAGGTCAAGGCCATGGATAAAAAAAGGGAACAGAAGTGGAACATTCCACATGGTCCTACACTGAGAAATAGTTAAAATCCAACAGAATGTGTGTGGCAAGTGAAGATATTTCTTTAAATCCTATTTCATTGATGATTCTGAATTTAAAGTCAGAATTTTAGAGCCAAAGTAAACCTGAAATATCTTCTTGCCTTCAAGTCTGACCCCTCTGGTTACACCCACGTAACTGAGAAGAGAATTTGCCCAACTGAAGACAATTCCATGCCCAGTTTTGACATGAAATATTTAAGGGTTTCCACTTTGAACAAGTTTAAATATGATGAGAGATCTGGGAACCAAAACTCTTCCCTGAAGGACAGATGCTTCCTTCTGGAGGGAGGAAAGAATCCCAGAATGGTTGAGGTTGGAAAGACATTAAAGATCATCTCATGCCACCCCTGCCCTGGGCAGGGACACCTCCCACCAGCCCAGGGTGCTCCAAGCCCTGTCCAGCCTGGCCTGGGACACTCCCAGGGCTGGGGCAGCCACAGCTGCTCTGGGCACCTGTGCCAGGGCCTGCCCACCCTCCCAGCCAGGAATTCCTTCCCAATATCCAATCAATCCACCCTCCACCTTAAAGCAATCCCCTTGTCCCATCACTCCATGCCCTTTGGAGCACCTTCTGCTCCCTCTTCCATGACCTGCCTCAATTGTTTTCATCTCCCTCCCTCTTACACTCATTTTCTGCTCTGCACAGTCAGCAGGGAATTCTGCTCTGGAATTACTGCCAGGGACCTGCAAAGTAGGGACACAGAGCTGCTTCCAAGCCACCTTCCACCCACCCCATCCTTCCATGGGTGCCTGAAAATGGAGTCATTTTTATAGGAGAAAAATCCTCTGAGTTTCCCAGCTCAGCTCAGCTGATGCCTCTTGTTCTTGTAAAGAATCTCGGAGCTGAAATGCCTCTGCTGTGAATCGATGCCTCTCAGGTATGAAAAGATCCACTGTCACAGGATAATATCTCTCCTTTTTTCCAATACTGTCAAAACAAACACTTGGCTGGAAAACAATCCCTGCAGTGTTTTGGATTCCCACTCGTTCGACAAACGGGAGCAAGTCAAAATTAAAGGGATTTGTCGTCGTGGAGTCAAACCCAGAGACCAAACATGAACCACATCCCGTCCCATCTCTGTGTGCCAGGGAAGCAGCTCCTGGTGGGAGACAATGGCACACTTGGGCACACTCCAGGTGCCACTTTGGGCACAAACATTCAGCCAATGCAGGAACAGGAGCCCTGCTAAGTGTGAAAACACTTTTTGATGCCTGCAGAAGAGAAGAGGGATCAATATCCCAAAGCTTTGTAGCATGGTTGGGTTTCCTGGAATGACTCAAGGTCCTTCCCACCCCACCAATTTCCCAGGCAGGTATGACCATGCCTGTTGTTCCTCTGATATGGCTCTTCCAGGGGGAATATCCTGTTTATTCCATTGCCTTTTCCCCTTTTTTTATGTTTAATGCAACATTTTCAGGTTTCCCTGTATTGCAACTCCTTCAAAAGAGACCAGACCATTTCAATCTGAGAGTTGATGCATTAGATGAGAGTTCCCCATATGGAAGGTCTTTCATGATTAATAAATTCACTGGAAAAAAATGAAAAAAAAAAAAAGCCAAGGAAATGGGTGATTAGTCTCAGAGTTCAGAAGGTTTTAGCATCAGTTATTACAAAGAATCAAAGCAAAAACCAGAAGTTAGAGAAAACCAGAGACCTGCCCAAGGAATTATCTTGCTGTGAGAAGTCTCAGATATTGAAATATTTTAAAATAGTCCTCCAGTGGCAAAGCAACTGCAGGAGATGTTTAACCAGATTTGTCTAAGCAGGGTCATGTTTTTAAAGAGCATTAAAATACAAATCACAGCACAAAAGAACGGCTGCAATTTGAGCAGATGATCACTAACTGCACTAATTAAGTAGCTCTAATTGACTCCATGGAAGGCAAGAGACAATTCATGTGCATTCACTCAGCAACCATAATTCCTGCAAAGGAACTTTTAACGGAGTTTTCCTGCAGCTTTTCTGGTGCAAAGAGCTGCCCCCAGGGGGCCCTGGATTAGCACTGAAGGTAACCCAGAAAAGCATCTTCACTGTCCCTGCACCTCCCCTGCAAGCTCTGGAGGCTCCAAAACCTGAGAAGGAGGAAGAAAAAAGGAGCAAAGGGATTACATTTTTCCTGCTTTATTACTTTATCAGGCTTCCTAAACATCTGAGCACTTTCCAATGATATCTTCTTGCTTTCCCCCAAAGAATTCCTATTTTTCTGCCTTCCTTAATTACAGGGAGAGAACACTAAAAATTCATTTAAAGGCACAAACCCAAAGCATTGGAACATTTGCAACCATTGCTTCTGAAACACCAGTTTCTACACCTTAAAACTCGACCTAATCTTGTTATTGAAAGTGGGTAATTTAGAATCCCAGAACAGTTTGGGTTGGACCTTAAAAGGGCTCTCATTTTATGTGTCTCCTGAACTCATGGAAGGGAACTGGATGATCTTTAAGATCACTCTTGGATTCTGGGATTTATCCCCATGATGCCTTGGTTTAAATCCAAGCCCAACTAGAACAATTAATGCCTCAACTTCCCACGAAATCCCTTGATGGATTTGCAGCTGTTGCTTTATTGTCATTCCTTCCCTCCAAACCAAACCCAGGGAACTTTCCTGGTCTCCAGGAGCACAAACCTTTCACTCTTTGCTCTCCTTTTGACAAATCTCCCACTCAAAAGCTCAATGGAGCTTTTAAAAGTGACCTTCCCTCTTCAGACCTGAAAGGATTATTTTTTTCATTTATAGCCAGTGTTTTACAGGGCATTAAAACCTCCAAAATGCACAAGTTACCCAAAGAGAGAGATAAAAACCTTCGTACTAAAGCAACAACTTTAGGGCTGTTTTAACCCCAACAGCTGAAAAATCTGAACTGAAAGTACAACTATATAAGAGTAGCTCAGTCCCTTCTGACTCTTTGAACTTCTACTGTGACTTAGAATTGGTTTAAACATATTTATTTATTGTTCAGTGTCCCTAAAAAACAAACCAAAAAACCCCCTAAACCATTGCTATAATTTTCTGAATAAAAAGATATAAAAAAAAAATTTTGTAATGAACATCCCATGGAAATTTAATTCATCCTCTTCTAAATACATTGAGGAAATAATTTAACCTGAAGAGTCCACTTTTCCACCCCTGGACAATGTTCTGCTCAACTCCACAACGTTCCTTCTCCTTAACACCCTTTTCTATGGGAGAAAATCAAACCATTAAATCACAGTCCCATCATTTATGACATAAAAAGCCAGCACTTCTCTTGGTTTATTTTGTTATATACAGTGATAAAATTTACATGGGACAAGACTGACAACACTGACACCTTTTCCTCTTTTTTTAATTTATTGATTCTGCAAAGGGAATGAAATAGTTCCAGCCAAGTGTGAGCTTGGCAGGGGAGTTGTTGGGTTGAAATCAATTAATGGATGAATTAAATGCACTGTTTCAATGTGAAATGCAGCTGGGTTTGTATCACACACATGAAACTCTGCACCTTTCCCTCTCCTCTCCTTTTTTCTGCCCAGTTCAGTGGTCACAGAGCAGCAGGGGAGGCTTTTTTTGCAGCACAGGAAAGAAAATTAAAATCCCAAAGCAGGAAGGGACAGCCAAGGAAACTGCAGGAGCAAGGAGGGCCTGGACAACAGCAGGGAGGGGAAAATAGGAATAAATTAATACAGGCAACATGTGGATATCTGTTGAATCCTGCCAGGGCCAGGGAAATTTATATAAATTTATATAAACTCTTTGGTCCCTAAAATCCAGTCTGATGTCAAATAAAACTGAAAACAGGGTGTGTAACAAAAAGCCTGATAAAGGAGAGATTTTGCACAGCCTGGGAGCACTTTCTATTCATGAATCTGATTCTAAACAAAGCCCCTACTTTTTTTATGCTCTAAATTTTCCTAATCCCTGTCCTGGCTACCAAAGGTTTCCACCCCCTTGGTGGCTCCTCCTGCAATAACTTCTCCCATCCCTCTGAGGGAGCAAAGAGACTTCAAACACACACCAAAAGCACTTCAAAGCTGAGGCACAGCATTTTAGAAAGCCAAGCACTGTAAATGAACCTCCTGGAGTTTATCAACACTCCCCAGCTATTTCTGGAGGAGGAAAAAAAAAAAAAGAAATAACAGGTAGAAAAAGTTGCCAAAGTTTTAAAGGCCTAACGAGAACTGTCATTCAAAATTTATTTTACTCCAAGTGCTTTTTTTGGGGGGGTGAATCCCAAATTTTGGCCACTTGGTTGGTTATTTAGGGCAATAATGAGGTTGGAGTGTAAGGGCAGTGCCTCTGCTTGGAGGGGTGGCATTGTGGGTGCTGTGGGCACCTCGGGCACTGCGACAAACCCAAAAGTCTTGGGCTGCTGCAGCCTTTGGAAGGTGCCAGTTGGAGGCTGTGAAAGGCTCCAGGACCTGCAGGGCTGAGGAATGTTGAGCTTCAGGGGATGGGTGTTCTTGACAGAGAGACTTTGGATTGGGAAATAGTCTCTCAAGGGAGGAAATACAAGCACTGTAATTTAGATCACTTGAGATATGGAGAAAATACAATAATAAAACCCCAAAACTACAACATGTTGCAGGATTTAAGGGGGCAAAGTGGAAGATAAATGGTGGCAAGAGTCCTACCCCTGCTGTCAGCTCTTGCCAAGGGCATGTGAGACAGTTTGCCAACCATAGAGACCAAAGGGGAGAGGAGAAGATGCCACTCATAAAGAGATGATGCATTTAAATACATAATTTGTGTAGATTCATATAAGGAAAGGCTGGATGTGGCACTCAGGGCTCTGGTCTAGTTGACAAGGTGGTGTTTGGTCATAAGTTGGACTTGATGATCTCAGGGGACTTTTCCAACATAATATAGACAAATAAATATACCATATCCATCTCTATATAACCTGTGGTGTGCAGAGTGTTCTCAGATGGAGCTTATTGTGATCCAAAGTACAACAGACCTTTTGCTCATCAGATGATGTGAATATTTCCAGGCAAATTTGCATTTCATAGCCAGGGGCATCATTTGCAGGTGATTGAACAATCAATTAAAACAGCTCAAGTGGGTTTTCCTGTAAGGTTTTGGGGTTTTTTCCCCATCACCAGGTCACTGCTGCTCATTCACATGGTTTGGGGCATTGCAGACCTGAATAACACCAAGTTTTCCTCAAGATTCCTGGTGCTGTCTCATGGATTTAGGTTTTGTTTTCCCCAAACTGCTGGAGGACTAAACATGCACCTTCCAACCCCCTGGGACCTTGATCAGCCTTGCCAGAGTTATAGATCCACCTGCTGTAACCATTTCTCTATATTAATAATTAAAAATGGAACAAATTCCATGCAGCCCATGAAGCCATCACAAAGGGCAGCAATGGTGACTCCATGGCCTTGAGTTTGTGGATAGAGTGAGGAGCAAGTCTTTGGACCACAGAAAAAGTGAAAAACGAGTCTTTGAGGGTGATAAAATCTGGACTGGGATGCCCAGAAAGGTGTTGAGGCCCCATCCCTGGAAACATGGGAGGCCAGTTTGGGTGGGGTTTGGAGCAATCTGGTCTATGGAAGGTGTCCCTGCCCAAGGAGGGGATTGGAATGAGATGACCTTTCATGTTTTCTTCCAACCCAAACTATTCTACAGTTCTGAGTCAGCAAAACTGAAGGATTTGGGAGTTTGAAGAGACTTCTGATCTCAGAATGTGCTGAGCTGGGAGGGACCCCCAAGGCCCATCTGGTCCAACTCTCAGCCCTGCACAGGATCATCCCCAGGAGTCCCACCCTGTGCCCCAGAGGATCATCCAAATGCTTCTTTGCTTTGCCCTGTTTCAAAAGCCATCAGTTCTCACTCTGGATGTTGTTTATCACCAGTTTTCTGTACAATTTCTCTGTGTGTGTTTTCACCAGCTCCAGCCCCAAGTCACTGCTCAGCCTGAGCACATTCAACAGGTCAGGAACTCCCCAACCACAGTTACCACATTCCCATTAGTGACTGATAATTGTTTTCTCTTGGGATAAATACCTTCAGTTGTCTGAACAAATGCTCTTATGCATAACAGGGTTCAAAACTTCTCTGATTGAGCTGCCTTTTTTTTATGGGTATATACTCAATCATGGGAAAACAATTTTGTCACTGAAGCTGAGTCAATCATCCCACAAAATACAGAGCTAATGTTTGGGTTTAGTTCTTTTTTCCCAGGCTGTTCATCAAACACTTGTGAATAATGAATGCACAACTTCACAGCAGACACGAGATGTAAATTCAGGGCTCAATTCATCCAATAATTTATTTATCAAGAACACTTTGAGTAGTGCTATCAAGAAGCAGCAAATTAGTTTTCTATCAACAGCCAATTGAACTTTCTGACTCTGCAACAGTGTTTGCAAAGCAGGGGAACAGAGTGCTGTGGGTGAGAGGGGCTTTAGACAAAGTTTATTAGAGAAAGGACCCTCTTGCTTCCCAAATTCCTCCTCAGGGAGGAGCCTGGGTGTGGCTGGATCCAGTCTTAGCACCAACAGTTCAAGAATAACTTTGTCCCACAGGGCAAACTGGGTATATTTATATGAATGAATTATTTATCATGACAAATGATCAGACAAAAGGTCTTAATCAGAATTAGTTACTCCACAGTGTAAAAGCTACAACTGCCAGTAGTGTAGTTCAAGGCAGGATAGTGCACTCTATTAAAGCTAAATCATTAATTAGAGATTAATGTAACTCACCAAACCAGCTCCTGTGGGTAGATCTTTTTTGCTGAACCTCGAGGAGTCTTCTTGAAGGGGCATTCCCACCATGAGGGAGAAACTCCACACACTCCAAGAGCTGTGTTTGGAGAATCTGTTGGGGTAGAAGTGGCCTGGACTTCTACAGCTTAACGTGGTGGACTCAGCCACATGTCCATGGTGAGGTGAGCAGCTCATCTGCCAGATCTCTGCCTCACTGTCAGGATGTCACCAAGGGGGTGATGAGCCAGACTGGTTTGAGGAAACTCAACACCAAAAGCACCTTCTGAGAGCTCATAAAGTGTTTGAGCTGTTTGACCACCTTCCAAGGGCCAAATGTGCTGCCCAAGGAGAGCAAAGGGTCCCTATCCCAGCATCTCCCACACTTCTTTAAATGACCACCTTCCAAGGGCCACCTGTGCTACACCCACACACTGCCCAAGGAGAGCAAAGGATTCCCATCCAGCATCTCCCACACTTCCCAGAGCCAAATATCCTCTACCCACACACACTGCCTGGAGAAAACAGAGTTCCCATCCCAACATCTCCCACACTTCTTTCAATGACCACCTTCCAAGGGCCAGAAGTGCTGCCCAGGGAGAGCAAAGGGTCCCCATCCCAACATCTCCCACACTTCCTTTCAATGACCACTTTCCAAGGGCCAAGTGTGTTGCTGCACACCCACACATTGCCCAGGGAGAGCAGAGGGGTCCCATCCCAACATCTCCCACACTTCCCTTCAACAACAACCTTCCAAGGGCCACCTGTGCTACACCCACACACGGCCCAGGGAGAGCAGAGAGGTCCCATCCAGCATCTCCCACACTTCCAAGGGCCAGATGTGCTCTACACACACACACACTGCCCAGAGAGAGCAGAGAGGTCCCATCCCAGCATCTCCCACACTTCCCTTCAATGACCACCTTCCAAGGGCCACCTGTGCTACACACACACTGCCCAGGGAGAGCAAAAGATTCCCACCCCAGCACCTCCCACACTTCCAAAGGCCAGATGTGCTCTACACACACACACTGCCCAGAGAGAGCAGAGGGGTCCCATCCCAACATCTCCTACACTTCCTTTCAATGACCACCTTCCAAGGGCCAAATGTGCTGCTACACACACACAAACACTGCCCAGGAAGAGCAGAGAGGTCCCATCCCAACATCTCCCACACTTCCTCACCAAAACCCTCCAAACCCAAGAACGTTCCACCTCCTGCACCTGAAACCTTTGCAAACCCTTCCCACTTGGTTCAGCATTCAAATGGTTCTCTGGCTTGAACCTCTCAGGTTGATTCCAGCACCACCTCCAGGTTTGCTGGGGGGTAGCCAAGGCTCAGGTCTCATTTCAATGCTAAACATCTGCAGTGGCTTGGAATAATCTGCTGTAGAGCACACCAAGCTCTTTGCTTGGATGCCTTGGATTTGCCTCCTTGCAGCTGATTTAAATCTTAGAAGACATTTTGTGGAGAGGCCAAAAAAGTAAAAGTGCATCTCTTTCAATGTCTTGTTTGGGTTTTTTTTTTCCTTTCCAATAGTTACACTTCAAAAGCAAAACAAAAAGCTTTTAAATATAAATTATTGCTCAGTTCTCACAAAAGCAACGGGGAAAACAATACAGGGTATGGAAGTTTTATCAGCAAAATAAATCAGGTGCTGGAGGGGGTGATAATAAACTGTCTTATGAAGGGCAAAACTATTAAGTCAGTGTATTATTATAGTTTTTCTAGAAGTTTCTGAGGGGGCAATCGAGATATTAATACAGTTTTTCTAGAAGTTTCTGGGGGGGCAATCGAGATATTAATACAGTTTTTCTAGAAGTTTCTGGGGGGCCAATCGAGATATTAATA
>JAWWLY010000471.1:0-11011 GCA_035041215.1 Gymnopithys bicolor | reverse complement strand
CACTGAGTGCCATGATCTGGTAAAGGGACTGGAGTTGGACCAAGGGTTGGACTCGATGATCTTGGAGGTCTTTTCCACCCCAATCCATTCTATGATTCTATTCTATTCTATCAAAGAGATTTTCCCAATGACTGAGCCCTCCCCAGTGCCATTATATCAAACCTCTCACCTTCCCTTTTCCTGCTGCCCAGGACAAAGCAGTTGGAATTCAATCTGGAATTTTTTATTGCCACAACCCCTTATTTTTGGTCATTCCATCCCTTCCAGCTCCCTGCAGTTGGAAATGTTCATGTTTTTCAGGGCTCTTGGCCCAACACCCAAGCACAGCTCCAAAGACAAGGATGTTTTCCTGGGGTGAAGGTGAACCTGTAAACCAGATGTTTGCAGCAAAAGAAGCAAATTCCTGAACTCCTGACCCAGCAAAAAGCTCCTTTTGGGTCTCTGAGGAGCTGGAGGAACATCCTGCATGATTTATAACAGCAGATACAGGACAACAAACAGATTATTATACAAGAAAAAAAGGTTTTTGGTTTTTTTTTTGCAATGAAAAAGGGAGGTGGCCAGGAGGGAAATCTGTAGAAATAACAACAAGAGCAATTTAAAATCAATAATAAATATCAATTGTACTTTCTGGGACAAACAAATCCAGCAGTAAATATAATCCAATTATTAAAGGAACTGAGATTAAAGAAGCTTCTCAAGGAAAATAAAAGGTTTGATGGGATGAGCAGATATGACTTAATAAAAATCCTTCTGAGTCTTGCCTGATGCAGGAGGTGCAAACACTCTGTTGGAGCTGCCAGAGGACAAGCAGAGGTTGGCATTTATTTCCTCCTCCATCCCAATTACAGAAATTACACCAGGTAAAGCTTGTCCATCCTCATCTCTTCTGCCAAAAAAAAGGCTCCTGAGACCTGTCTGAGAGGATTAATAAAACTTTATCTAATTCAGTTGATGTGTCCCAATACCCAGAAAGGACCAATTCTCCTCTTGAACATCAAAACCACCAAGGAGAAGTGGCCTCAAAGGGCAAACTGTCCTGCAGACCAGGGCATGGAATTTTTGTTTAAATTTCAGAAAATAATCAGAGAGTCAAAACGGAACCTTGATGGAGATGGAGGGGGGAATAATTTTTAAACCATCATTTTAATACTTTTCTTACTTTTACCTAAAATCTCGTTGTATTCAAAGTACTTTTGTTCTGGTGGGGCTTCAGGACAGCTCTGCCCACAGAAGGCAAGAAGCACATCTTAATCTGTAGGACCAAGACATAGGGTTGTATGTCCAGAGGGAATTAGATCCCTTATTTTCCACCCTGAAAGTCCCATTTAATTCCACTCCACAATTTATCAATTATTCCAGAATATCTGTCTCTTATTCCATGATCCTTTTTGGTCCCTTCTAACTCAGCCTGTTCTATAATTTCAGATTTTACACAAATGGGGGATGGAACAGCTTCCTAATCAGTAACACCCCAGAAGATTTAGAGCCTTCAAATTCTGCTTTCCCTGCAGAAAAGATGAACTGTTGCCTCACTCTTCTGACTCCAGAGAAGGGACGATTAATTGAATCAAAACATGTTTTCTCAGGGTGAGTCTTGGCAGCTGCAACAACAAGGGTCACTGAGGAGCACCTGAAAGGAGCATCATGGCACAATGAAATCCAACCTTCTGTCAGGGCCCCACGGACAGGATGGGTGAGTGACACATGAAGGGCTCAAAACACTCCTTTTTATGCAGCTGCATATTTGTCTTCACCCCGTTAGGCTCCTCTCTGTCCCACTGGTGACATCCCAGGTGTGAATGCCAGTCCCTCCCAGCCTCTGCTCTGCTGTCTGTCATGTCTGGAAGATCACAGGAACACAGGGAGAGATCCATATTTCAGGGAAGCATCTCAAATGTGACTAAAATCCATATTTCAGAGGAGCATCTCAGAGACGGCGTGTTGGGAACTGTAAAACCCGTAGCACAGTTCGATGCTCTCCCTCTGCTTGGGCTGCTTTGTGCCCAACTGTATTTACAGCAGTTTGGGAAGGATTTATAAAGCCAGAGAGCACAAAACTAAAAAAAAAATTGCATTCAAACAATCAGTTTTTCATCTCTGAAAGGCCAGAGAGATTTGCTGGGTGCTCCAGGAGCACCACACTCTGCTAAATGTGCTGAGCTGCTTTTGGCTGGGAGGAGGCACCAGGATGAAATTCATTCCACAATTTTACATCCAAACACAGGGATGATGTCTTGGAGTGGAACTCAGAGAGCCAGTGGGATAAATCAGCTGAATCCCTTTGGAAAGGCAGCTCAAGGGAAAGGACAAGCAGCTCTTTGTGTCAGGCATTCACTGGGAGCTGAGGGACAGGGTGGGCCATGTGGAACTGCACTGAGAGTCATCCTTGCAGGCGTTGGGGTGAGTTGTCAAATCCCCCAAGGTGACACAAGACTCAGACTCACCACACAAGTCAACACAAACCCTCTGATTCCATCCCCACATTCAGAGCCCTCCACGTGGGTTCCCATTCCAAAGGGATCTGCTGGAACACAGAACAATCCAACCCTGATTCCAAGGGTTCATAATTTGCTTTAAATTGGATTGGTAAGGAATAGGATGACAAGAGGCCAAGGGGAATATAATCAGTGGCAGGAATTTCAGGGTGTGTTTATTCCCTTTACCTGGTTCTGAAATTATAAATAAAGCCACCAACAGAACTGTCCACAAAGAAATAAAGTGTTCATAAAAGCTGCCCCCTTAGGAAAGATGTCATGGGATGAGGAAAACCACATTTTTTTACCTTAAATGTGACTTTAATCTTCTGAATGGAGAAGATTCCCTGCTCAGAAAAATAACAATCATCGTCATTACCATTATCAGTTGACACTTTGAGTGATGTCATGCCCCAAAAGTCCACATTTTTGAGTCAAAAAAACCCCAAATGCAGCATTTTATCCATAAATTTTGATTAGTGTCCACTCACCAAGATCTGAATTAATTCATTATTTCCCTTGGTCTCTCCTGGAACCTCCCAAGGTCAGAGCCTCAAACCTGTAGGAAAATCTGGGACATCTGAAAGCCAGCCAGGACCTGATCATCCATGTAGTGCCATTTAGGATGGAAAAGTCCATATAATTTATTCAAAGAGAGAAAGCACACATAAAATAAACATGAAATGCAGTAGGAGACAATTTCCCCCCTATTCCTTTGTGGATTCTTCTGCCCTTTTCAACTTTCAGTGTTTCCAAAGAGTTCTTTTCCTGTCTCAGTGTAGTCAGAAGTTTGGAGAAGGTCCTTCTACTTTTTCTCCTTCTCAGTTGCTTTAACACTAAAGCTGAGCTTAATCATGTCTTGAAAGGAGATCAGAGTTTTGGGGGGGATTTCTGACATATTTTTTAAAAACTTTCTGGAATTTCAGGACATGATGATTTTCAGTGGAATCTTTTCCTGCAGAAGCTGAAAGTCCTTGAGAGCTGAGTTTGGTGAAGAAAAGGAGTTTAATTGAAAAGCCACCTCAGCAAAACCAGCCCCACCCCAGAGATTGTTCAAAGCTTGTAGAGGCAAAATGAAAACAGGCTGGAGGCAAACCCAATATTCTGTATATTTGTGCTTTACAGCCATAAGTTTTTTACCACGTTGTGGTAAGAGAAATTACTCAGTTTTGCAGCAAAAGAGAGAAGTTTACAGTGCAATAAAATCTGATAGAACAGCTAAAATAGCAAGAGTGGCTGAGGAAAAAAAGGAGTTTAACACACACACTCACAAATCCAACTGCACAGACAAGGCAAAGCCTTCCAAGAATATTATGGACTAAGTTGGGCACTTCTGGTCCGTGGATACAACACTGTAAATCTTTTTTTTTTTTTTTATAGAATGACTATTTATGGACTTGAGGAAGGACCAAACTTCCCTCCAGTTTTATACATTCTCTGAACACCATAACACTTCTCACAGATGTTAAGCCTAAATTCCCATCTGCCATTGATTGATATATAAACTATTTTTATGGGAGAGCAGCAGAAAAGGAGGGGAGGGAGGGACAGGGAGATAGGAGGAACCACAAGAGATAAAAGCCCATCAATCAAGGCAGGGACTGATAAACACAAGGAGCTACAACTCAGCACCAGAAAATGCCCAGATATCAAGTGCAAAGGGGCTTTCTTGAGGAATATGGCAAAGTTTGGGGTGGAGAAAGGTGAAAGTTGTGGAAATAATAGACTAGGAAAGGAATTGGGAGGCCACATGTTGGAGGGAATGCTGAGATCTAAGATGGGAGGGGTGAGAAGGGGTGGGCTTAGTAGTAAAGTAGGAAAAAATAAAGGTATCAAAACCCTTATTATATCCTTGGTGTTGTCAGAGGATCCCATGGAATCAGCCCAGGAGGCTCCAGCACAGACACACCCACTGAGGAACCACCAGGACAAGGGGCACTCACTGGGAAGTCTCACAGCAGAAAATCATGTTACAATCATATTTCAGGAAGACTTTCCCATCCTGCTGCAGCCTCAGGATAAACAGCACAAATCCCTTCTGGACTTTCTGCCTTCAGTAAAGTCCCTCAGGAGAGCTTTGTTGCAAAGAGAGAGTCTCCTCCATTCAGAGTCAACTCGACCTCCATTGGCAGAAAGACCACCTGATATCCTGATGGTTTTGGTGTCAGTTCCTTCAATCATGAGTTCTGAAATATGGAATTCTGCAGGTGAGTGACATCATGGCTGGAAAGCAGCTGATGGCCAGGCCCTCTCCAGCTCCTGCTGTTGCTCTAATGAGCAGACAGGTCCATGCATCACTTCAGCTTCATTGCCATTCTCCTTCTCCAAGGGATTCAAAGCATGTGCTCAGCTGGACATTATGAACTGAAATGAGAGTTTGAGCTGTTCCAAACCACCAAGTTATCCCAGAGGAAAAGTCAGTGCATGTGAAGCAGCAAAGATATTGAAGTCTTGGGCAGGCAGTGTCAGCTGGAGTAGAGAGTTGAGTTCACCATGACCTGAAGCTCACCCTTGGTCTGCTCTGGAGAGGACACTCTGACCTCACCAAAACCAAGGATGGGAATCACAGCAACTTCAGGGGGTGTAAATGGTCCCAGTAATTGCTGGGACATTTTCATTGGTGCTGTCCAAGGAAAATACACCCAACCTGTGGGTTTAGACAGACAGTTCTGATCTACTTGCAAATGGGAAGTATTTTCCTTGAGTCACCACTTCATCACTGCTGATGCCGTAACTGCATAAAACTTCTTAACCTCTTCCCATTTCAGAAGAGTTTCCCAAAGGTCTCAGGCACATGGTGGGGTTGTTGGGGTGTCCTCTGCAGGGCCAGGAGTTGGATTGGATGGGCCTTCCAGCTCAGGATATTCTGTGGTTCTGTGACTCTCGCTGAGACAATGAGTCCTTCTCACCCCAGGACTGTTCAGGGTGTACTCACAGCCACTACAACTTCATTAGTCATAAAGATTTTACAGAGTGAAAGTCAAATATTGTTCTCTGTTGTCTTTCAAGCACTCATTAATTAGCTCACTGCAACCAACCAACCAATTTTTGGCTTCTCTTTTCCCCTTTTGGATCTGACCTCCCATTTGCCCCCCTGGGGCCAATTTGCTGTTTGTAATTAATTGCTTGTTGCTGCTTGTCAGAGCAATGCCCCTTGTCCTGGGAGAAGCCCCTGAGCGCTCCCAGGGCTCTGCAGACACTTCCCTGCTCATTGTGATGCATTTCAAAGCCTGGCAGAAACAGTGATGCCATTGTCTGTCCTGGCAAAATTAGATTTCATGGTCCAGTTGTCAGAGGGATAACGGGAATCCATGCAAAGAGTTGCCAGGGTGGGAATTACCTGTGACTGTCACAGATGACAAGAGTTAATTAATGTTCTTTCTGAAGGGACTGTCAAGCTGAATGGCCCCTTTACCTGTCAGCTGGAAGAGAAAACCCTCTCCACTGCAGGCAGGTCACTCCCAGGCTCCACGTCCTTCTGGGGCTGCCCCAGTCCCACCTGCAGCCTCAATGGTTACAACTTCAGAGGGAAATGAGAAATGAAATCAAAAAGAAGGCAAATCCAGGCACCTTTCTGAAAAGAAGTGGCAGGGAAACAAAACTGAAAGCAGGTGTACAAAGGCACAGGTAAGAGCTCAAAGGATTAAACACACTGCAATTACAAAGCTGTGCTGAACATCTTGTGCCAAAGCACTGCCCAAACTCCTTTGCAGCCCCGACATCCTGTGCCAAAAGGTCCTTTGCAGCCCCGACATCCTGTGCCAAAAGGTCCTTTGCAGCCCCGACATCCTGTGCCAAAGCACTGCCTGAAGTCTTTTGCAAGCCCAACCCCTCCCAAAGCCAGAGACATCCATGGAAGGGGTTGCCACAAAGACCAGCAGGGGATCTGCCCTTTGCTCCTGTCTGGAGGTGGCCCAGCCAGTTGTGGTCCCCACACCTTCTCTGCATGGAAATATTGGGAACAAAGAACATGGTTCCCAAAATTGCATCTTATGACAAAGCCAAGGGCACCATTTAGTAGTTCAGAAATTTTAAAAATACATATTTAGCCTTTTCAAATTTTCTCCAAAAATAACTTTTCTGAATAAATAAATTCTGGGGTTTTTTTCAAATTCCCCATTTAATCCCCTCCTGCATTGTCTCTGCAGTTCCAATAAAATTGGAGATCTAAGAACATTTAAAATTTAAAAAATATGTGTTAAAAAAGGAAAATATTTTGAGGAAAAAAAGAACATAAAAGGGAAATTTTTTTGCTTTAAAACAGGGTAACTTTTGGAAGGAATTTTTAAGCAAAAATAAAGAATAGATTTTTGGTTAAAATTGGTGAAAATTAAAATAAATGAGTGTGAACACCTGCCAGGCACTGACTCAGCACCTTGTACATGGAACACCATCCCTTCTTCACAGTCTGAATGAACCTTCAGCACCTGCAGGACCAAAATTCCAACAGCAGGGAATTCAGAGACAAAAAAATAACCCACATCAAATACAAAATTGGAGAGAAATGCAACAGCTGGTCATAGGAAGTGACCTGCACATCCCTCACAAGGGCAGGTTTGAGGGGGACAAACCAAGATCCATCAGCAGAGAAACCTCAAACTCACCAAGGACGTGAAGCAACAGAGATAACAAGATGTTTTCTTAATAAGAAACCCTTCAATGAAAGGATTTGTCATGGTAATAAAAAATAAAAGCAAAAAAAGAGCTGCAGCTCCAAACTGCAGCAATTCTTCTCAAGCACAACGAGATGGAGGCAGGATGGGGAGGGAAGGCACAAACAATGACACTAAATAGCAAAGAGAACAATGAAATGAGAGAAAACAAGGAGATTATTTTAGGGAAACAACAGGCAGGGAAATAAAACCAGAGATAACAACCCTCTGGGGGGACAGGGGATAAAATCAGAACAAAAGGATGTGCCTTACCCAGCACAAGCAAGAGAGGATGGAGGGAAGGAAAATACAATTACAAAAAAAAAAAGGACTCAAAATGTAAAAATATGAGATGGTTCTAAATAGCCCCCTCAGTCGATATAATTCCAGGAGAAAAGGTTATTTGGCAGGAATAAACACAGTGAGTCCCTCTGTGACAGAAGTCAGGCAGTACCTGTGTCCTTCCCCAAACTTTTCCGAAGGGATTTGAATGCACAGCTGGATTTTCCAGGCTCTGGGAGCTGCTCTTGGCTCCCACCAATATCATTACTCACTTTGCTTTTGTGTTTTGCTTTATCCTGCAATAGCATTTTCTGACTCAGCCAAGAGAGATCATGGACAGGCATCACTCAGGGAACATTCCAGACTGGGAATCAGCACAGAGATGGGCAGGCACACGTTGTGTCCTACCCTTGGAATGATATTACAACAACAGGGACTTCAGGTTTAAGAACAGGTCGTTTCTTTTTGCCTGAAACAGTCATGAGAGTTGAAAGTTTGGGAGTTTAAATTGATTATATTGAAATCAATGGGGGAAATAAAAGGGTAAGTGGCATTTTTTGGTGCTGAATTCAGAGACCTGTGGATCACTTTGTGCCACATTAATCATAAAGCAAGGCATTAATCACTTCTTTGTGGTATTTAATGTGCTTTATGGAAAGTTATACCAAAGCCAAACAAGAAGTTTTGCTCCAACAAACATAATAAACTTTTCCCCCTGTTATAACCAGATAGATCTAAAAAATTGGCCATAAAATATTAGAGCTGATAAAAAAAATAAAGATATACTTTGTGCCAATCCTTAATACTTGAGGAAAAATCAGTTTGGTTCAATGTTATCCCTGAAATATTTTCAAAAAATCACAGAATTATTAATGATGGAAAAGACCTTTAAAAGCACCAAGTCCAACCATCAATGCCCCAACAGTGAACAGTGTCCTCCAGTGCCACAGCCACATTGCTGGAACATTTCTAGGGATGGTGATCCCACCTTTTCCCTGGACAGCCTGATCCAATGCTTAAAAACCCTTTCCATGAGGAAATGTTGCTTAATCTCTCATTTTTTTACCTGCACAGGTTCCCACAGAGCCATCCAGGAGGTTGTGACTGTTCTGTGAAATGGGTGAAAAGATCTAAAATACACCAGTGCTCCTGAAAGCTGCTTTAGGTCATGAAAAGAAACACCCCTTACCAGGACCAACATCAGGAGAGAGATGGGGAGGAGCTGAGTTATCTCTGGAGTGATACCAGCAATGGCAAAGCATTATCTGCTGCCCTCCCAAACCTGCATCTTCTTGCACTGGGGAAGCCTCAGGCACGGGGGTTATTCTGTCCCTCACTGAGCACAAATCAGCCTCTTTTTTTTTTTCCATTTCTTTTACTTTTTATTCTAATTTAGTTGCTCAGTTATGCTGGTGGCAAGTTTACAAAACAGGGTTTCTACACTGGTTCCTTTTTTGCCCAGTGGGTGTTTCTTTAACCCCACAGCAGTGTCATAGAGAAATACCCAACCAACCCCTCCCCTGCTCCAGAAAACTCTCTCCCTGCTATTTTCCAGTGGGAGCTCTTGGCAACCAGTCCTGTTTTAATGGTTATCACTGCAATAACCTCAATTCTCTGCTCACCTACTTTGCTATTCCTCCTCCCTCCCTGAGTTTTCCTCCTTCCAGGCTTGTTTGTTTTCCCATCATTTCCAGGAACTCTGTATAATTGATCCTAAATACTTTCCCCCCAGTTTACCACCTGCACCCTGTTTCACTCGAGTGCCCATCCCCTCTTTATCAGTGACACCTTTGCTGATATCCCCCAGTTCTGACACCTTCTTGCACTGCCCCAAATTGCAGCTCCCACCTCCAGCAGTTCTGTTAAGTGTCTTCATTCATCCCCAACCTCTTTTCAAGGCTGCCTGAAACAAGTCACTGAAAAACCTGCTGCCTGACCTAGTTGGCTGCTGTCAGGTTGGCTCTCTGCTCCACCTCCCATGAGCCATTAAGCTGCAGGGACTCATTTCTTGCTAATTAACAGGCTCAACTACTCCATTTTGGATCTGAAGCTCCTTCCACTGTGTTACAACCCACAGACCCAAACAGAGACCTTTGGTCAAATCACAATCCTGAGTTTAATGGACCCTCTGGTCTCTTCTTGCTCATGGAACCTGTTTCTCAGCATGTGATTTCCTTCCATACGGTTTGCAAAAGTATTGAAGGGAGCAGAGCACACAGAACACATTTGGTACTTCCATCATGGTGTCCCAAAGCACCAATTCCTCATTAAATTAGGCAAACAAACCAACAGCCAGCCAAAAAACAAGGCTGGAAACACAAACACCAGTGGAACAAACCCCCAGAGACCATTAAGCAAACTATAGTTGAGATTTACTTGGATGTTTCTTAATTTTGATGTCCATAAGAGCTCAGTTGTGCCCTGCCTGAATTTATTTATCAATGGCACTGAAACAGCTTTAAAAACCCACAGAGAAATAACTCCCTAAGCAGAGATTCTGCTTTCTGAGGGTTCCTGAGCACTGTCCTCTTTGGGTGCACTCACTTGAGGTGTCTGCCTTCCCTCCACCTTCAACCCAAAGCCCAAGAGCTGTTGAGGCAGGACCAGAACAGGCTGCAATTAAACCTTGCTGGTGCTCCATTCAGACACCACTCTTGGGACAAAGAGGAGCCCGTCACATTCCACGCTCTCCAGTACTAATTCCAGAGAGGGAACAACAGAGCAGTGAATCAGTGGAAGGTGCTCACACTCTTTGCCATGGAAACAGGTGAAGGGACATGTCACAGAAGGAATTGTTTTGCTGGAGAGGCTGTGGAGAGCTGGCAGGAGCAGCAGCCTGGTTTGAAAAGTGGAGGTGAGAAGAATGGCGTGATCTGAATGAGTCACATGCAGCAGGGACAGGGTGCCAGCTCCCTGAGTGGCTCTTCTCTGAAGCACTCCCAGATGCTCAGATCAACTCCAATTGTTTTGTCCTGAATGCCACCAGCAAAACACACAGAAAGTGATTTTCTTAACACCAAAGTCTTTGCTGTCGTGATTGCTCTGAGTCATCAAAAGAGCGAAAGCAAATCCCAGCAGCTCTGCCCACACGAGTGAAGGACTCTCAGAATTCCCCAGGTCTGAAGCAGAGGAGGGATTTCTGCAGGTGTGGAGACAGAGGAGCAGCAATCAGAAAATATATCTGTGAGCCTCAGGTTGAATCATATTAATGGGACTCTGATGAGCCTCTTGAGAAGGTGAAAGGTTTGGTCAGAGGGCAGAGATTGAGCAGCACAGCCTGGAATGGCATTGGACATCGTGCTACCACACTTGTTGTGTGGCACATGGGCACCCTCCAGGCACTGGGTGGTGTGGATGAGTTACTGGACTGGTTTGTCACTGGTAGAAAGATTACAGGATTCCAGAAGGGTTTGATTTGGAAGGGACTTTAAAGATCATCCAGTTCCACCCCCTGTCATGGGCCAACCCACAAGTTCCAGCCCTGCACAGAACCAAGAGTCACCCCCTGTGCCCCAGAGCATCATCCAAACCCTCCTGGAGCTCTGGCAGCCTTGGGGCCGTGCCCCCTGCCCTGGGGAGCCTGGTCAGTGCCCACCACCC
>JAWWLY010000470.1:0-11016 GCA_035041215.1 Gymnopithys bicolor | reverse complement strand
TCTCTGTACTTCAGCCATGGTGGAACTGACCTAACACCTCCCACTGCTGCACACATATCTTAAGTTTGCGTCATCTGATATGAAATATTTCCTTGGTTACCCAGTCAGGTGATAGCTGTCTCCCAATCCACATAGATTCCCTGAGCCTGCTAATTTGAGGCCTAGCTAAAATCTCTACAGCTTGGCAAGGAGGCCAAGTCAAACCAAAACACATTTCCTTCTGTCTTGGATAAATCTAGACATACAAGGACAGATAAGTTTGGTATTCATTGAAAAGATACACTGGCAAATACTCTTTCCCTTAGATAGCATTTTGCAATATGACTGCAAAATTCCTTGACAGTGATCAGAGACTTCTTTCTTTAAAGTACTTCAGCCTTTAAACAAGTGATTGAACATTTTGTGAGTGATACAGTTGTATGCCTTAATCATATACTTGACAATCTCAACAAACCCATAAGAACATATTTATAGATATGCCATGAGCAGTAACAGCAAAAATATGAATCAAATTCAAACCACCTATTAATACTGTTTGCAATACTGTTTTCAATTTTCCAAATCATCAGATTAGAGTACCACAAAAAGAAATTAGTGATGAGAGAAAAGCTTATTAGATCATATTGTACATCTCCTTGGTAATATAAAATTGCTCTCTATAGCAGATATCTCAGTGCTTATTCTGAATGACCAAAGAGAAAGATGTTACCAATTTATTGCAAAAGAAGAATACTTTTATTGAAACTTTATGAAGATTTGTGTTCTTATATTCCATCTAAAATTTCCTTTGCTCAGTTTAATCCTTTCACATCTCCTCAGACCTTCTATAATTTTTAGATCTTGCTTTATGATTGACATTTACTCCAATTAAATAATTTTCATCTTACCCTCTTACTAGATAAAATAATTGAATAATTGAGAATGGAGATTTTTTTGTGCCTATTACTTTTTAAGCACAGATGGATCTTTAAAAAGTATAACTGCTGAATCTTTAGTAAGTATAACACTGCAAATGCTATTTTTCTTGTTATGTTAACATTTAACGGAGGACAAATTATTAATTTTGTATTAAAACCCACTGGTATCTATGAGAAGTATAATTTCCTAAGTTTGTATCTGACTTTTTTGTGACACATCACATCACAGTGGTAACTCAGTCATCTTCATTCAATCCTTTATTTTTCTAAATTACTGATTGCACTCAGTCAAGGCCACAAAATGCTAGCTGTCTTCATGGTATTAATTATTCATTAAAATTCACTTTTTAGCCTTGCACAATACTAAGATCAGACTAACATGCATGCATTTACTCAAACCACATTGCCTCTTTCATAGACTTAAAAAAATATTTTCACAACCTAAAGTTTTTAGATTTTGTAAAGTAGCTTTTAATTCTACAGTTAAAATATAGATCACACCATGAACACAAAGTAAGGTTAGCATATTTTTATAATGACCATATAAATCATAGGCATAATCAAGTAACATTTTTATAAGTTGCATATAATTACCTTTTCACATAAATTCTCACTAGTTGCAAACCATTTACTTACATAGAATTTGAATTTTAACCATCATACAATAAAACACCCTGATTTTATTGCTCATCCCATTTTTCCCCTATAGAAGCTTAACTGAAGGAATAGATATTATTTCCTCAAAGCAGAAATATTCTTCCCATGAGCACTGTTTTTAAGATGTGGCAATATGATTAACCTACTTTTAAAAAGAACCATTAGCCTGCGACTATCCTTTTGGTGAAGGATTTTCCCTTTTGTATCCTCAAATTGAAGGTTAACTGAAATAAATATTTGGCAATGATCCCATTACTAAGTCTCCGTCAGCTGTGGGGTGAATCAGTTTAACCCCAATCCTCCAGAAGGGTGTGTTTAATCCATTGAAAAGATTTTGTCTCCCAGCTTCATTTCCAAGTCAGTAACAATTTTATATTGATCCTGTCTTTCATCTATCCTTCATTAAACATCTTGGTCTTGGTCTTAGATGTAAACACCACAGAAGACAGGCTTTTTCCTGTAACATTTTTGAGTATGAGTGGAATGCAAGATCTGTAATTGCACACTGTTGAAGCTAAGAATACACAGTAGTTTGAATGCTATTTTTAAAAAAAGTCCTTCAACTTACAGAAATATCACTAGTACAGATGGATCACCTAACTCTTGTAGTCAAATAAACAAACTAGAGAAGATGAATAGCAGTTCTTAAAAGCATGATTGCAAAGCTCACCTCACAGTGCAATGAACAAGACTTATATTTATTTTTCTTACTAAGATTGCTTCTGTCTTCCAATTTGGCATGCAGTTATGCTAAGAGGAACATTCTGAAAGTAAGAGAGAGGGCTCTAAGAACTCTGTAAATCAAAGGATGTCACTGTGGGCTCAGTTTCTTTGAACAGCTGAATTCTACTGGTAATAATTATGCCAAAATATACACAAATGTATCTTCAGTCTGGCCCGCTTCTTCCATGCCCTGGGTGTTCTCGAATATAAAGTATCTTCTGTTGCATCACACAACATTGTCTGTCATTTTACCTATGTGGAACTCGGCATAATTATACCGACCTCTACTTCATGTCTCTGGCCTATAACCAAAATTCTTCTGATAAACTTGACCTCTGGGCAGTTTTAACTATCATCCAAGTAACACAGAAAGCAAATAAGGAAAAAAAAATCTATTATGAGAAAAGAGAACCTTTTTTTCCCCTCCCTCTTCCAACACGCAAACAGCATTCTATACAACCATGAAAAGAATGGACATCACTGAATCCTTTGTCAGAATTCTTCCATAACCTTTGAAAACACCAAAAGTATTACATCATAGAATAAAGGAAGTCTTTCATGTTTAAAAATAGTAACCTAATTCAACTGGGACTAGTTACGCAGCTTCTGTGTCGCTCAGAGCACTCAGCTGGAAAAACCTTCAAAACTAACACTCACCTTAAACTCTCATCAGCAATCTGCCAATAATATGATCACTGACAATTTTATATCATGTTACATTTGAGGGCTTTACTGAAGCATCAGCTCTAGAAGGTACATGATTAGTGAGGCTTTCAGCTCTTCTTTTTAAACTTTCAGATCTTGCAATTCATTCACTCTAAAAACAGAAGCGACAAGTGTGAACATTTGTAACTCCTGCATGTCAATGTGGAACTTCCCTACATTTGTTCCAATTTGAACCAGAGAATAATTTTTAAGTGAAAATTTCTTAAGATAGAAATTCCATCACTGCATTATTTCAGAGACAAGTTTGAAAAGATTGAGTCCATCCGCCCCCTTCAGAAATGAGAAAAATTAAAAAGAAATGGAAAGCAGAAGGTTTTTTAAAGGTACTTATATATTTTTATTTTTGGAGATGGAGATGGTTAGGGAGATTTTATTAATAATTTGTCAGTGTTGCTAATGTTTGGAGTTGAGAACAGTATGCCAGTAAAGCTTTTAAGTCATGCCACATTCAAAGTTAGCCCTGTACATTGGTTCTGCTCACTAAAATACAGTTAAGATGGCATTGGAGAGATTTTTTTGAAGTCACATCATATTTCTGCTTTTATGAATTATCAGATTGGCTGCTTTGATACTAACAATGGTATTTGATTACAAGTGAAATTATTTCTAGACAATTGACAGAAAATTCAACAAAATTCAGAGTAACTCATTTTATTTTCCTGATTCAAATCTAACAGGTTATGATAATGAAGAAATACTTCCCACACAGATATATGTAACAATAGGGTAAAAGTTATTGACAAATATTCACTAAGTATTTGTCAAGACTTTGACAAATAAATCTGAATAGCTTACATTAGTGTTTTCAAAAAGGAACAGATGTTAGAGAAAATAAAAACTTGCAAGTAATATCATATTGTTAATTAAAAACACACCCTTTTCTTCTAAATATTGAATACTTGCATTAATGTACATGCTTCAAAGTTATCACTGACTTCTGGCAAGAGAGGATTCAGGATGAGTTTCCTCTTCTTCTTGATGCATGGTATGTTTGATGGATTTGTTTTGTTTTGTTTTTCTTAATTCACTTTCTTCTAGTTACTGAGAAACAGCTGACACCAGAGTTGTGAAATGGCATGTGCAGACAGGCATTTCTAGAGACATTAATAATCTTTACTATGCAAATACATTTGGGGTTCATTTACATCACTGGTTTCTCACCCTTCCACACTAAGGTTGAATCAGTAAATAGGTTACTTGATTTGAGCTTATCTAAAGCCAGGAAAACATAAATAGTTGAGACTTTTGGTTTGTTTTATCTATAAACTCTGGATTTGGTCAATATCAGGATTCTATAAGAGCTTTGCCGAAAGATTCTCAAACTGGTTCAATGATCTGGAATGTTGAACACTTCCTTAGTAACTTCTCATCTTTTCCTATGGCTTCCAATCTCTTCTTTGGTCTGAACTATTGTATATAAGGCTAGAAGTGTTCTTAAACTTGCAACTAGTGGAGCTCACTGGATAAATGCATACTACATGGTTCCCTGTTATGGAAGATTAGACTCTATAACAGCTTTTTTTTTTTTCTCCACCAGTCCAATCTTATAATGGAAAAGACTAACTAATACAGGCTGGAGTATTGGGATGAGGGTCCTATTATTTTTGGTGGTTGACAAAGAAGAAAATTTTTTTCGGTTTACAATGACTGTGAACAAAATTTTGGGATGAATTCCCTTTTCTGCATAATTTGTCATAAAAGAACAATAATAGCAAGTTTTCCTTATAAAATGATTTTCATCTGACAGTCCTTTAAAGTCCAAATAAAATTGTAATGCAGTGAAAATCCTTCAGATATTTTACCAAGTACAAGAATAAAACTTAGAACTTAAAATCTTTACCTGTGTGTTCTGAGCATCCCCCCCAATGCACTAACCTGAAGTTAAAAGTAATATATGAAAATGCTGTCCAAACAGAATGCAACAGTAGTGTTGCCAGATTACAACAAAGCAAGGATTTCACCTTGTATCAGTACTGCAGGGCAAAAATATAAATCACTGATTTCTGATATTGTTAACCTCTCAGATTTAGAGCTATAATAATTAGAAATCAGAAGAGCAATACATGTAATATCTCTATTGATTTTCTAACTACTCAAAATTGAAAAAAAGGCTATTCATCACATTGGACTTTACTGTATCAGCTCCTTCAATTTTATGCACTTTAAAAATGTACAGTTCAGTATTCCACAACACATTCCACTCCCTTCTTTGAATACAACCTTTTGAAAAAAATAGCAGGACACAAATTTGAAGATAATGAGGTGATGAATAAACTTAGGTGTTTCTCTGTTGGAGAGAACAGGATGCAATTCTTCACATACATTGGACATTTCTAGTATTCAGAAACTTCAGAAGCTGGTGCTTCATTATAAGAAACTGTGAGTAATTTAAGCAAGTAATTATCCATTAGAGTAGTAATTTCAATTAACAAGAACTTCAATTAATATTTAATAAAGTCCATAGAATTAATGGCTGGACTAGGTCTTATTCACTGTTTCTGTATGTTATAGGTTTGAAATCTTGCATGGGATTTTTTTCTCTCCCTACCAACAGGAAGGTTTGGGGAGCTGAGGCCCTGCACTGTCCACACTTGGAGGTAGCTAACAGCAGAGTGATTAACTGCTGGGCATTCCAATTTGATCCCTGGGCAGAGGCAGAGTGGGGTGGGCAAGGGAGAAAGGTTTCCTTTTTCCTTCAGGGTTTGTTGGGACATTGGGCAGGCTTTTGTTGTTGTTGTTTTGGTTTTGGGGTTTTTTTGGGTTTTTTTGGGGGGTTGTTGTTTTTTTTTTGTTTGTTTTGCTGCGGGGTGATTAAGAGTTCTGTTTTGGCTGGACTGGCAGAGGCATTTGGGGGATCCCTTAGTTCAGTCTTCCCACCATCAGTTCTGCGTGCCTAATGCAGTGCTGTCTAGAGAGAGAGCATTCTTCACGACTGTGGAGTGCTTGCAGACTTTCTGAAAGCTGGCTTCAGCTACAGAGGAATTAGAAAGAACCACCACCTCTCCTGGTGTTTCAATCTTCAAGAGGAGAAGTCTATGCTGCCCAGAAAGAGTCCTAGCCAGTCCCCTTTTTGCAGCCATCATTCTCACCTGAGTCATCAGAGTCGGCGTCCATCCTGTCCCTTTGTCTCTGCTTCGCGTGGGAAGTGGGGACCAACTCTCACAGCCAGCTGGGGTGCAACACTTCCACCTGCTTTACGTGAATAGAAGTGCACCAAAGGACATAACAATTCATATTGTCTAAAGGTTTTGGTTATATATATACAAACACACACACACACACACGCACACGCATGCACATATATATATGTATATTTGCAGCTAAGAAATGTTATCCTTTTCTATGCATTTTCTGATTAAAACCCTATAGTTTCAAGGTTGTGGTGATTTTTTGGGGGAGGCTCCATTTTTCTTGTCCATATAAATATCTTAGTTTTCCTCTAAACTAAAACACTGCAACAATTAATCTACCATGACAGTATTTAGAGTACAAACTGCTCTGTTATTCTAATGATTCTCTTATTCTATATGTAGTCATAAGGCATTTGTGAAAGTCATGCCCTTCAAATGTATAATCTAAGGGCAGATAATCTAAATTGAAAATCAGATTTAGGCTGAGGGAACAATTTAATACACAAGACAAGCAAACTATGCAATAACTGCAAAAGTCATATAAATATAAAGAATTATTGATCTTTGCTTTCCTTTTTAAGTATATGTCATTAAAAAACATTACAAAAATTACAGCTTTGAAAGGCACATGTAACTACTGAGTTTGTTCTCATGTTGTGACTCCACGCTTCTTTCCTATGATAAAAAAAAGCACTCTTCAGATCAAGATGAATCTGTATTAATAAGGACCTTATGCTACAACCTAGTACACAGGTTTATGGATTGTCAGAACTATGTCTAATTTGTTAATGTGCTGGTTTAAAGGTAAACCGGCAGGAGAAATGAACTCAACACAAAAGAAATTATAAACCAGAGTTACAATTTAATAACAATATTATAATAAATGCAATGGCACAAAGATAAATGGTTTTAACCCACAAAACCCAAAAGTATGACCCAGCATCCTGGGGTACAAACCCCACGTGGTTCCCCCAAGTCCAAAGTAAAAGGAAGTGAGAAACCTGTTGGTGCAGATGATGGTCCCAGTCTGGATGACAGTGGTGGTTGCAGTCTCATTGAAAGTGATGGTTTCCTCCTATCGAGGCTCTGCTCCTCCTCTGGATCCGACAAGTGGTTGCCCGAGGTCTTCAAACCTCCAGATTATGTACCCTCAGGTCCAGGTGGGAATGCCCAGTCCCTCCCCCAGGGCAGGGAGTCACACAATGGGTCATCTGACTCTGTGAGTCATGGGGTATTTTGGAATCGTTGATGTCCCATTAGGAGACATGACACCTCAGGCTGGATGTGAAGGTGCTAACGACTCCCTAGAGGGGAGTTATCACAGATCTTATCTCATAGGCTTCTTTCACACCTAGCTCACACCCTGAGGAGTCAGGTATGCCCTGGGCTGCTGCAAATGGTCCATTGATCTTGAGAAATGAATAGAGGGGGTAGAATACACAGCTTTGGTCTCCCACACAGTGATAAACTGGTCCCACCTGCTGAACTAGAACAGTTAAAAAGCAGATAGAGAACAGCAGTTTCTATAATTTGCTCTGTGGAATTCTTTTACATATATATACATAACCTAGCATCCCAGGTTTCTTGCTTTTTTCTTTTCCTCCCTTCCTGAAATTTGGTGCAAATTTACATACAACAAGTCCTCTTTATTCAGATGATTGTGGGATACATGCCTGAACTGTATCTGAGGTATTTCATATGCCATTATTTTTATTCCCTAAAGTGGTAGAGCTCCATCCTTGAACAATAATTTTCAAGTAAAACTCAGCTACCACTCTTTACTTTAAAAAGAATGTGTGTTTGAACTAAACATCTTTTATCTTGAAGCATGTCTTGTGAGGAAAAGCAAAAACTGGTTATAACTTGCAAGAGTTTCCTTGAATCACTTAATGCAGATTCACTTAAGTAAAAATGAATCCTCATGACATGCCTTTCAGTGTTGTGAGCTTTAATGATGCCTAGCACCGCAGTGTAATTAACAATACCAGTGATATATAACAATCCTGTGCTTTTCAGTGTCAGAAACAGAAGGCTAATGCCAGATTGCTTGTTAAAGGTAAACCCGGCTGCAAAGTACACCAGATGAGACAATCCCCCAGTAGCCATGTAATGAGGTAAAGACATCTGTAAGATTATTTCAGAACTCTGAATGTGTAGATTTAAAATCTGGTGATGCTGCAGATGTTATTATTGTCATATCTGTAGCCATTGTCACTGAAAATAGATCAGCTCTCCAAAGACACTGGACTGCAAATGGTTCGAATCTAGTTTTTCCTTAAATGCCTTAGTGAATAGCTACCATTTAATTACTCAGAGCAGTTCACACTAACTTAACAGAAGATAAAATACTCCCTTACATATGTTTTCTTTTCTGAGAATGGAGTCCTATTAAGAGAATACAAAGTGTCCATTCAGCAACAGAAGCAAAAGAGAAACAAAAGAAAATGAGAAACTCCACTCACAATAAATAAGAAATATCATTATTTAAGATACTACTACCAAAGAAATGCAGATGCGAAGAAAAAGATAACTCAGAAAATCAAGCAGATGTGCCAAAAAGACTATGAACATGAAAATATTTTGAAGATAAAAAAATGTAATATCTAAATAAAGTTATGAAAACATTGTTTTCACATTTTGAGTGAAGCACCAAATATAAAATACCAACTGTGTGAAAAGGTTAAATGAAAACTTTTAGAAATAATTTTAGACCTGAACAGATATGCTAGAAATGAGCATTTTGTTGTTGTTTTCCTTTCTGGTAATATCAAAATATCAATGGAGAAGAGAAGAATCTACTTCTCATTTGAAAAACAAAAACACATTGCATCACTCATGTTAGAATAATTTATGCCCATTTTCTGACCACTTTGTATTGGCACTGTGATGTAAAGTAGTCTCAGTGCAAACAAAGAACAAGGGTATAAAAATTTTACCTGAGGGTATGAGCGCTGGAATGCATAGAAGCCAAAAACTATGTGATGAGGAAATACATCTCTGAATTACAATTCTGTGCTCTCATTTTCTTCTCACAGAGGTAAGGAAGTTTTCAGCTAAAAGAAACGTTGAAACTTTAATACTGTAACAAAACATAACCTCTTCCCTTAGTGGGGGGCGGGGTGGATTCTCTTTTGCTGTATTGGAGAGTTGGCATTTTGCCAGCTCAACCTAACACAGTAAGGAAAACACAGGACTCTTTCCTGCTTCTAGTCTTGTAAAAAGCCAAAAATGACTGAATGACATTCATGTGGTCAGATAACAAAATTGAGCTCTGTAGTGCGTATTAGATCTGAATTCATGATGGTTTACATAGAACAGATATGGATAGATCAGTATTGTCAGTTTGGATTTATATGCATTTAAACTAATTGATAGATCTAAATTGGTAAATTTCCATGAAGAAACTATTTCATTTATTCTTTAAAATTGCAACATTTCTATAAGTGGTACTATCATTATAACTCTGTAATTCAGTCCATTTTTAAAGCTCTGAAAATCATTCACACTAAATAAGGGGATCAATGCAATTCTGGTTTAGATAATGAATTTTCCATGAACTAGTTCTTATTGTCTCTGCTGAATTAAAATAATGCCTATAAGGGATTTGCTTCTCCAAAACGTCTTAACAAATATTTGCACCTAGAGATAAGTCTCTAAAACTTGTTTTTATTTATATTCATGTTGAATGAGATAGCTTGCAAACAAGATTGGCAAATATCTGAGGTCTGTGGGATGTTCATTAAGCACATCTGAAACATCTGTTCAGCTTGGATATGTAGATGATGTGGTTTTGTGCAAAGATTAGAACACCATAATTTCATTCCAGTGTAGGTATTCAAGTTTAAACTTCGTTTGTACTGTCGGCAAAGTCATTCTTAAATAAATGTTGCTTCTACATCCAAAACAGCACTTACTTTTTTCACTAGTATATATAAAACAACTTTGGTCTCGCTGAGGCAGTTAACAGCACTATCCATCTTCAGGGGCTTTTTATTTGACCACAAACAGAGCACCTGAACTACTTGGAACAGTGTTAAGTACATGAATTAGAATGCAAATGGCCATGACTGGCATGTTCAACACTAACATTCAGATTTCTGGTTAACCTGACTGAAGATATTTCTTTAGAAGTACATAACATATGGATCCATATATCTACACAGGATATGTCAAACATCAAGCACAATCATTTAATAGCACTAGGAACACTACGATGTGGTAGTTTTGGCTTTAGTTTCAGCTAGGCTTCAGCTAGCTAGGCCTTTAGTTTCAGCACGCCCAGAGAGTCTACAGAGATTAGAGGGGACAAACATCACCTGACTTAAGCAACCAAAGAGATATTTCATATCATTTTGACATCAAAATCAAGTATAAACGAAGGTGTAGGTGGTGTCTAGCTCAGTCCCTTGATAGCCAGGTGTTGAGCGGACCTGGTATCACTGTTGCTAGGGGTGTTGCTGGAGTGTTTTTGTGACCTGGGGTGGTGGAGGTCTGTGTTGTTGGGTGGGCGACTCAGTGATTCTTGGTTTTGTTGGTTAGGGTTTTTTTCCCACATTTGTATTTATATGTATTATATCATATTCTGTTTTTTATTGTATCTCTTTTGTATAATATAAAAAGCTTGCTATTTTGGGGGTTGGGAGTTTTTTTTCCTCCTCTTCATTTTTTTTTCCTCTCTCCTCTTCCCTTGGTGCATGTGTGTGTGGATGCTCTCTCTCTGTGTTGGACAGTTGGCATTTTGCCAGCTCAACCTAACACACACAACATATATAGTTAATGTAATATTGTTGAGAATGCAAAATCTTCCCACCAATGCTCCTTCAGAAACTGATATTCATATTCAACCACTCTAAACTATCTAA
>JAWWLY010000469.1:0-11020 GCA_035041215.1 Gymnopithys bicolor | reverse complement strand
GTGGCCTGGAGAAGTTTTTCTAAGAGGCAAAGCTTTCAGAGGCAGTCTGAGCCCTCATGTCCCAGGGGCTATAGGACATCCCCCAAGCACAGTAGAGTGTTTATGTTGGCTTCCTAGCATTTCTAGACCACTGTTCTAGTTTGTTTGGTCTTCTTCATCCATCTCCACACTCAAGATTTACAGAGGCTTGGGGTATGGTCCTCACCCAGATGCTGTGTCTCCATCACTTGTACTCATTTCTCCTGGTCCTGTAGTACAGGTCTCCTCTGGACTTCGGTTGCCCTGTTTGAATTAGTCTGCCCTAGGTATGTTATCCTGCTTGTTCTGTAATTTGCAATGGTTCATATTAAAAGTCATTATGTAAATAACAAAAAGAGAGGAGGCATCACCCCAGAACAAGGTAACTGAGCACAGCAAGCAGCATCTTACAGATCCATAATGCAGACAAACCCCCAGGCTCGGTTTCAAGGGCACATTCTTGCATCTAGGCCTATCAGATTTTGATGACTTGAAGACCTTTTAATTTTTTACATTCCTGATACTAGCAAGGGAAAACAAAACTAAGACCCACTGCAGTGTGACCTTCAGGCTGCTGGTTGCTTTTACACCACGGAGAGCTGCAAACAGCTGTTTTCACAGGAAAATGCAGACTGCTCTCCTGTGACCCCGTTGCTGGAGTGCTGCTACTGGGACGTGCTTGCCTCCCTTCTTACATCCCACATCCCACACCCCACATCCCAGGGCACTGCAGGGGCAGCGGAACTCCCACCTTAGCTATGTGGCTCAGTGAGTCCCTCGGACTGAGGAGTCAGCGAGGGCAGAGGGGGCAGCTCTGCTTCCTCCAGGATAGAGTGGGAGCAGCTGAGTCAGGAGCCTGCTGCTGCCATGTCAGCAGCTCACTGTGCTCCAGTGCCTTTCAGACAAAGATCAGGCAGGACAAGGCGAAGCACAGCTCTGCTCCCTTCGGCATCAGCTGAAAGTGGCATTGCAGCTGGAACAGAAAGAGGTAAGGTCTGATCCTTCATGGCACAGAAGCTGCTTACACAATGTCTGCCTGCCAATACCAAAAGCTGTGGGGTTTCTGGTGAGCTCTGGGGGAGCACAGGGTCCCTGGCAGTCCCATGCTCTTGGTTGCCAGTGATATTGTTGGGGTAGGGCCTTCCTGCTCTTTCTCTCCTGCCAGGACCCTGGGACAAGGCAGGCAGGATACAACATGCAGTGTGGCACGGAGAGAACAGGGACCCTCTTCAAGAAAAGCACTGGGTAAGTTGGGGTCCAGCATTAGTCTTTCAGTTACACTTTGGTGACCTGGGGCCAGAGTAGGGCCACTGAAGCCTGGCATTTCCCTGGCATGGCTGCAAGGCAGAAGAACAGGACCAAGCATGCATGAAGGTGTGCTTGACACTGTCCCAGCTCCCAACAGTTTTCAACACAAAGCTCCAAGCAGCTTGTGTCCATCTTGTAGCCCTGAGGGTATTCCTCTCCCCTGAAGCTGAGCAATGTCCTCTCAATCCCTGCAAACGCTGGGGGGTAGGACCCCTGCACACACTGTGAGAAGCAAGAACCTGCTCCCTGTCTTCACCCAGAGGTCTTGTGCTGGCAGGGACAGGGCCTATTCCACCTCTCTCAGGCACCCATTGTTTTCCAGAACCTCCCCCCACTGCCTCTGCTCTGGGATGAGAAGACCGGACCTCTCCACTCTTCCTGGCTGGGAGATGCTCAGGGGTGCTATGGGGATTTATATACAGTCCTGGTGATTTATGGTCTCTACTCCCTTTCCATCCCCCCAAGCTCTGACCTTCGTCTTTCAGATCCCTCTGCCCTCACAGTACATTACAGGGATCAGATCACTGGTGGTGAGAATTAGGGGAAGGAGCAGAAACGTGGCGTGGCTTAGGCACAGTGCAGGTGTTGGAGAGAGCATTGTGGGGCAGAGGGTAGAGAGACAACAAGCACTATTCCAGAAGCTGGACCCTGAGCTCCTAGAAAGCACTTCACTGTCTTTGAAAAGGGGATCATGTCCCACCATTATGCTTGCTGGGAATCACAGGGGCCCTGTGCTGAGAGACTTGTATACCTGGAAAGGAATAGGGAGTGACCTAGAAAAACCTGAAACTTTACAGAAAATAGTGAACTCGAAAGTCTCCTTCACCACAGACTGAAGCGTCTCCTCACTCTGTGGGTGTTTGTCCCACCTCTCCCCTGTGTGATGGTGTGGCAGGCACAGGGAAGCAGCCTGTGGTCAGTTTGGAGCTGAAGGGCTTGGATATTTGCTGAGAACTCCTGCAAAGGGCTTCATGCTCTGCTATCAGGTCCTGCTGCCCTGCCTGATGTTTTGGTTCTGTATCACCTCCCCAGCAGTGTAGGGAGCTGCCTGCCTGTACAAGCCTACCTTGTAGCACGTGACAGGTCCTTCTAGGCTCAGAGCAGACTGACAGTAACAGACCCAGTGAGTGGCAGCCCAGCTGCAAGTCTGATGAGAGCTGTGGGACTGTGCCAGACCTTTCATGGCTTTTGCCTTCACCAGTGCTGCACTGCATTGCACAGCTGCTCCTCTGCATGTATAGCCTTCAGGTCATTCTGCACTCATATCCAGGTTGAGAAGAGTCTGGCAGAAGAGGAAATGCACCATCAGCAATGGCTACCTGACCATCTCTCATGGCATGGTAGGAACTGCTTCTTCCACTCTGCTCCTACTGGACGCTGCTGCCTGCCTCCACATGGTCTGTGGAGCCTGGTCCTGCCAGGCACTCCAGTGACTTCCTGGGCTTTGCCAGGGTCCTTGTGACTGCTACTTGCCTGGCTGGGCTGCCCTGGCATGGGAGCCTTTCTCTTAAGGCAGAAGTCCTTGCAACTCAGAAAGCGTTAGACAAACATAGGAGGTCCTTGCCTGCCTTTGTGCATGGATAGGATAAGCCTGAGGACCTGCCTTGAAGCATGGGTTGGCTGTTGGGAAAGAAAAGATCTGTGTCACTATTTCTTGCATTGCTCCTCAGAGCTGAGCCAAAGACAAAGTTGTGGGCATGAGGCAGTTCTGTGTCTCTGCCTCCAGAGCCAGGTGGTGCTTGTCCCCCCAGGACCACAGTCCTGAAGTGTTTTCTCATTCTGCTTGCAGCGTGACTGCCCCCCAGCCAAGCTGAATTTACTGACCTGCCAAGTGAAGCCAAACATGGATGACAAGAAATGCTTCAGTCTGGTTTCCCGTGAGTGCTGGCACCTGCCCTATGGATCCTTTGAAAAGGGCCTGAAGTTGTGGCAGTGCTTGGGACTCAGAGAGACAGTGTGGGCAGGGATGAGGGGAAGCTGTGCAGTTCTGGACCAGCTTGGAGGATTACTCTGGGGATATTGTGCCAGGAGGCAGCTCTGCTCAGGAGCAGTGCTGCACACACGGGGTGAGATAGCTGACACTGCTGTGGGGCAGTGCAGCGTGTGTGGAGGCCACACAGGTGTAGTTCCCAGGCTGCAGTTTAGCTGACTCCAGCGTCACTCCTTCCTGGTACAGGAGCAGGTCCCTTCACTTGGGGTGCACTGGGAAGGGGCTCTCGGCCCAGCTGCCTGGGCTGGAGGTTGCTCCCAGATCTGCTGAGCACAGCTTAGGGCTGTTGTGCCGTGTCCTGAAGGCTCTGCAGGAAAGGTGGATGAGCAGCGTCAGAGCAGGTTGGTCTGTGTGTTTCAGACAACCGCACATTCTGCTTCCGGGCCAAGGATGAGCAGGACTGTGTCATGTAAGTACTGCCAGCACCAAAAGTGCTCCTCTGTCTCCAAAGAGGAGCTGCTGACTAACTGAGCAGCATGGTTGATGCCCTTGGTTGATGCCCTTTTCATCCTGACTATGCCCAGTCTCTCCTGAGAACTGCCAGGCACAAAGAGGACATGGAGCTTGGTGGAGGCTCCTAGCAGCCAGTTTGCTGGTGGAGTCCTGGGCAGGACCTTTGTGTGTGGTGGCTGCTGTGCAGACTGGGCCAGACTGGGACCTCCCCTGTGACAGCAGGACAAGCCCTGCTGCCGTCCTTGCCCTGCAGTCTGAGCACAAATGTGTGGAACCCTTCTCCTAATCCGCTTCCTGCCCGTGCAGCTGGATGTCAGTTCTCAGCCACAGCAGGGAGGAGGTACTGAATGTGGCCTTCTGTGAGTCCCAGGACAGTGGGGGGAGCAGCTGGGAGGAGCTGACCCGGGCCATTATCGAGGAGGTCAGAGGCATGCCTGGGAACAGGGACTGCTGCGACTGCTCTGCCCCAGGTGACAGCCAGCCCTTGGTCCTGAGGACCCCCTGCCCCTGTGCTTCCTCCCCCTGGACAGGCTGTGCTCTGCCCTGTGGCACCAGCTCCCCAAGACCTGCAGGCATCTGGGGTCTTGCTTATCCCTCTGTCCTGCAGGGGAGCTTGTGCCATGGGGTGGTGGCAGGCCAGTAGGGAGGAAAGGCAAGAGATGCACACGAGCATTTTGGTCTTGTCCTTGCAGATCCCTCTTGGCTCTCCATTAACTTGGGCATCCTGATCTGCAGCAACTGCTCCAGGATTCACCGAGAGATGGGTGTGCACATCTCCCGCATCCAGTCGCTATCTCTGGACAAGCTGGCAACCTCTGAATTGCTGGTAGGATGCTGCCAGGGTGCTCTGTCCTCAAGCCTCTCATGCTTCTGTGGAGCCTCTCTAAAACTGCATTAACTCTGTGGAGGTTTTACCTGCTAAACTGACCTATACCCACTTGTAAATCCCAGGGTTTAGTGTTACTGTGTCAGGCAGGAATTGTCATCTTCAAGGAGGAGAGGAGACCCTCAGTTCCCTTTCGCAATCTCTCTCCCCCAGTGCAGGGGAACTATGGGGCAGGGCCAAGCTTGAATGGCGGTAGGGCAGAGCAATGGGGCAGACAGGGACTTGGGGACTTTGCATGGGGCTGCTTCAGGGCTACAATGTTCCCAGTGCTCATGCATTTGGCTGGACTGTGATGGGAGCTGCTGATGGGGAGCAGGGCAGGGGATGGGGCTTTTTGCAGGGGTTGTTGCTTGCCCGACTGTGAGCCCAGGGCTTGACTCTGGAGTTGGGAGTACTCAGCAGCAGGAGGCAGAACAGAGCCTCCATCCATTGAGCACACACATCCTGGTACCTCTTGACATCCCTTGATGTCTGGCCAGGATCTCAACCTGGAGCTGCCTCTCCTGTGGCCGTGCCTGTACAGCTGCTGCATGTCCCATGTCACCACTTCCTTGGCTGTTTTGCAGCTGGCGAGGAACATCGGCAACTCTGGCTTTAATGATGTCATGGAAGCAAATCTCCACTTTTCCTTGAAGCCCACAATTCACAGTGACATGTGAGTCACTTTGCAAGAGCTTTTTTTCTGTTGGAGGTTACATACCCATGGGTAGACAGTTCTGTGTGCTCCCCACAGTGACCAGGCACATGGTGCTGCTCAGGCTCCTCCCAAGATTGTCACTTCTCTTCAGAAGCAGCTTCATCAAGCCTAGCAGGAAATATTTGATAAAAGAGAGAAGAAGAGTGAGGAAAAGCCAGCAGGATAGCTCAAGGATTGGCCTTGAGGTCAGGGCAAAGACTGAGGATTTAGTGTTGGAAATGAGAAGGCAAGAAAGGAAAATTACAACCGAAGTGGGGCTACAGAGCAGGATGGCCCTGGCTGCACATCAGCAGGATGTGGGATGGGTGGTAGGGCCATGCACAGTGCAGAGCACCTCACTGTGTACAGTGCCTGGAGTCCAGGATTGGTGGAATCAGCACACACAGCTAGCAGGGATCTGCTGAGGATGTGGGAGCTCCTGTCCTTCATCCTGGTGTGTCCCAGCCTAGGACAGCAGAGAGTTGGTGGCATGACTGGTACCAGTATAACAGCTGGGGGCTTGTCCAGGGATGTGTGCCAGGAACCTGGGGTGCAGCAGGTCTCTTGGGGAAAACACAGAGCTGGGAAACATTGTCAGGGCTTAAGAGACTTTCAGGAGGCTGAAGAGCAGGCAGAGCAGACATGGTTAGGTTTCATTACAAGCCTGTAAGTCCTGACTGTAGTACCATTTGTACAGTGTGGACCTACTTGGCAGTGAAGGGGTGAGTAAGGAATAGCACTTAGAAGAGAGAGAGAAGCAGAGAGCTGGGAGAACAGGAAAATACAATTGGAACAGCATGGTCAAGATTCAAGTTGCCAGATCCACTCTTCTACTTGTGTGTTGGGGCAATTGAAAGTGCATGAAATTAGCAATTAGCTTCTCTTTCAATGACCTTTTCTGTTTGGAGCACTCCTTTGACTCCTAAGACACCTGCAGCCACCCTAGATCCTCTGGCTGGCAACTGCCTCTGCTGTTCTTAACCTTTCCAGTGTGAGAGTCCCAGCGTACTTGGCCAGTCCTAGTCTGGAAGCTGTTCCTGATCCATGGATCTTCTTGGCTGGGTCACACCATACAGCACCTCTCAATTCTTGAGATTTCTGTGCCTTCCCCTAATTCTCACCGTCAGGGATCTGAGCCCAATACTGAACTGTGAGGGCAGAGGAGTTTGAAAGGCAAAGGATGGGTCAGGGCTGGAGAGGGAGAAGAGAGCATAAAACATCACCAGGACTGTATATGAATCCCCACAGCACCCCTGAGCATTTCCCACCCAGGAAGGGTGGAGGGGTCAGGTCTCCTCATCCCAGAGCAGAAGCGATGGAAGAGGCTCTGGAAAGCAGTGAGTGCCTGGGAGAGGGGGAGAGGCACAGACCCTTCCTGTCTCTGCCAGCACAAGAGTTCAGGATGTTGGATGAAGGCAGGAGGATCCCTGTGGGAGGAAAGATGAGGGCTGGTTCTGGTACTTGAAATGTGTGGAAGTCAAGGGTTTAATTATGTAACTGCAAAGAGGAAGTTTTAAGAAAACCACAGTGTTTTGTGAGAGTTATTACAAGCGCTGATGCAGAGGAGTTTGGGGAATGTCCCAGAGACAGAGGAGGTGCTATACTCCCTGGCAGGGCTAAGGGAGAGAGAGGGAAGGTGGCAGAGGAGGGGGAGAGCCTGACATGCTCGCTGGGTTGCTCTGTGGCCTCTGACTCTCATTTGGCTGGTTTCTGCAAGGGCCTTTCGGAAAAAATTCATCATTTCCAAATACGTTGAGAAGAAATATGCCAAGAGGAGCCCTGCTGTTCAGAGTTCCACCCTCCCAGGAGCCGTGAAGGACAAGGACATATTTACTTTGCTCCAAGCATATGCAGAGAATGTGGACTTGAGCAAGCCTGTGCTGGCCCCTCTGCAGGTACGGCCACCCATCCCACAGGCCTGTGTGACAACAGCTTTGCTCTCCAGCCTGGCCACAAGGGTCCCTATGCCTGGGAAAGAAGAGTTTTCTGGTGAATATGGTGCTTTCTATGAGCTGGGAGCAACAGGCAGACTTGAGGTTGGTGAGGAATGTCACAACAGAGTTTCTAACTGTGACCACACAGTCTTCTTTGTGCTGTGTTTGGAAGAGACAAGAGTCAAACCCACAAGCCCAAGAGTTTTCCAAGACCAATTTCTAACTGGAATTTACTTGTAAACTTCTGAGCTGATTTTCTCAGGACATTGAAGTCTTTCTGTAGGCTGAAAAATCAGGGCAGCATTTCTCCCTGCAAAACCACTGTGCTGGTTTAAAGGTAAACCAGCAGGGGAAATGAACTCACCATGAGAGAGATTATAAGTCAGAGCTATTATTTAATAATATTACAATAAATACACTGACACAAAGGGAAATTGCTTTCAACTCACAAAACCCAGCAGTATAACCCAGTGCCCTGGGGCACGAACCCAAAGGGGTTTGTTTGCCCTTGTGCTGAGACCTGCGTGGTTCCCCCAAGTCCAAAGAAAAAGGAAGTGAAAAACCTGTTGGTGCAGGCAAGGGCTGTAGTCTGGCCAAGAGTGGCAGTCATTGTCTGGTTGAGAGCAGTGATCTCCTCCTGTCGAGGTCCTGCTGCTCCTCTGGATCTGACGAGAAGTTCCCAAGGTCTTCTTACCCTCCACTTATGTACCCTCAGGGAGCACCCAGTCCCTCCCCCAGGGTGGGGACTCACACAATGGGTGATTAATTCCGTGAGTCATGGAGTATCCCTGAACTGTTGATGGCCCATTAGCAGCCATGCCCCCTCAGGCTGGGTGTGATGGTGCTAATGACTCCCTGGGCAGCTGCTGCTAATGGTCCATTGTCCCTGGGGAATGAATAGAGGGGGTAGAATACACAGCTTTGATCACCCCCACACAGTGTTAACTGGTCCCTCCTGCTGAACTAGGACAACCACAGCATGGGTTCTTGCTGTAACTGGAAAAAGAATTTGGTGTTAGGAATTTAGGGAACCCCCAGAGCTTCAGGCATGCTGCTGGTGGGTGTCCTGAAAGCAAAGGAGCAAAGGGTTGAAGAGACTGCTAAACTTACTCATCTCTCACAGATTTTAAATGTGTCAGGCACGCAGACAGTCTCATCCTTGTTCTATTCTTCTTGGTTATAGGAACCTGAGGAGACACTTCTTCACCTGGCAGTGCTTTTGTCAGATCAAACCTCTTTGCATATTGTCGATTTTCTTGTCCGTAACAGGTAAGTTCATCACACTCAGTCAACTTGTGGTGGCTAAGCTGTGTTAATGAAAGATGCAAGACTGATGGTCTTCTCCAAAATGCCCCCAAAACCCCAGAAAACTAAGCAGGGAAGATCTACCAGCAAACATGCCTTGGGTTGGGCTTGGGGTAACTACCCCTATATCAGAGGGATCTCCTTGTTCCCTGTGGGCTGAGGGGGTGACCACCTGTTCTCCAGGTGAGGGGGGAAGCAGGACACATGTGCTAGCACAGGTAGTGCTTGCTGTGGCTGTGGTAGGTGGATCTTCCTAGAGGTGCTGATGTTGTCTCCCTCTGCTGCAGCAGGAGCCTGGTACAGCAGACGGTGGAGGGGAACACGCCGCTGCACTACTGCTGCTCTCATAACAAACCCGAGTGTCTCCAACTGCTGCTGGAGGCCAAAGCCAACACCACCATCTGTGAGTGGCGATGGGACCTCACCCTGTGCACACACAAAGTGTCTGCTCAGCCCTTCTCTGGAAGCACCTCCTTGGCCTTGCTGTAGTGCTCAGAACTCCTGGCTGTGGCTGGGGGAGGTGGGTTGGTGACAGTGCTGCTGGGGAACCCTGCCTGCAGGGTGACTGCATCAGCTTCAGGTTCTTCCCACGTCCAGCAAGGTGCCCTGCTCTGACATTGCTCTTGGCTGGCTCTCCAGCCTCACAATCTGGTCTGGGGTGCATGTGGCCCTCTATGAATGGGGTGACCACATCTCACAGTCTCCTGCTCTCAATAGCCTGGGACAGAAGCAGTGACTTTGGTCTCCAGATGGGAGCAGGGGATGCTCTTCTCTGATCTCCAGGGAGTAACCAGTTTGCTTTTGGGTACTTCTGACCCAGGGAGCTCCTGCCTCTGCCCCACTCCACTGGCCCCCTCCCTGATGGGCATCCACAGGCCTGCTAGGACTGCACCATGCAGAGCAGAAACCAAAACAGGCACTGAACTCATTTCCAAAGCCAACGCTGCAATTCTGGAACACAGTCAGGAGGACTGCCAAAGGGCTTGTTCTGAGACTGTGTGTGCTGCTGCTGCTCTGGTGTCCAGACCACAGGTGCAACCATTTATATTGCCCATAAACCTCTTCACATCACAGAAGTGAACTTAAAAACTAGGATCCTGGGCGAAATGTGAGGGCAAAACTACTTCCCCCATCAGGTATCAGGTGTGCTGATGGTTGAGTCAGCTTTGCCTCTTGGGATACTCCTGAGATTCTCCCATTTCCTGGTCCAGGCAGCACCGCAGCAGCCCCTTGGAGGACAGAGCTGGGTGTGTCCCCTGCGGTTGCACAGTGATTTGGCAGCCAAATTTCTCCCTGCCTGAGCCATGCTGGGCATGGTTGTGCCTGACTCACCTTTACTGGCTACCACTGGCACCTCAAGAATCTTGAGTCTACAGCGCAGGTCCCACCACTAGTGTGGGGATGGTCTGCAGTCCCTTTGTGTACAGACCTCTTGCTGTTCCCTTCTCCCATCTTCCCCATTTCCCAGAGCCCTCCCAGCCCATGTGACCCCAACCAGTCCCACACTGCAGCTCTGCAAGGAGAGGTTTTGCATTACAGCAACACCATCACAGGTCCCACCCTCAGACCTCCAAACAGTGTGTGTGGGGCTGTAGTTTAAAGTCAAACTGAAGTAAAATAGTTGTGCCTTGTTTGCACTTGCATTCACACTTTTCTTGTAATCACAGAGACCTGGGTGTCCATCAGGCATCAGAACACATGTACTGGGTCTGCCCAAACCTCCCTGTGGTGACATAGAGGGGAAGGGATGTTTCTCTATGGCCTCTCTGGTTTTGTAGCCTTGAGGCTTTGGCAATGAGTCTCTTTCCCTCTGTCTTCTTTATCCTGTCCCATCTCTGCGAGTCATCAATTTACTCCTGCTCCTTTCTCTCCTTATCTGTGTCTCTCAGCTCCTGTGCTTTTCATCTTCCCACCACTATCCGTTTCTTGTCTGAGCTCCTGGATATCGGCTGTCCCTTCTTATTTTGCCAGATGCCCCAAACACAGTACAGCTCTTCCTTTCACTGAGTACAGTGCTTAAGGTGCTGCTTCCCCCACAGCTAACAAAGTAGGAGAGACAGCCCTGGATGTTGCCAGGAGGATGAGACATCCCCTGTGTGAAAAGCTGGTAAGGCACTGTCTCACCACCCCTCTGATTTCAGTACACGGCCCAGCACCACAGAGCAGTGGGGGACATGAACCCACGTAGATGTGTCCCCAGGGCCACCTGTGTCCCTCAGCATCTCCAGTGACAGTGTGGTATGCAGAGGAGGGAGGGTTGGTGCTGTTGCTATTGGCATAGGGTCCCTCAAGGCAGGGCAGTTTGGGACAGGCCAGGCAGAGGTTGCATCATACAGGGGGACTGGGACCTGTACTAGGGCTGTGCTTAGACTCCCCAGTGAGTCTAAGCTTTGCTTTTGCCATGTCCTGATTTGTGCGTTTGGAGACCTTGGCAATAGCCCATCAGTGCT
>JAWWLY010000468.1:0-11032 GCA_035041215.1 Gymnopithys bicolor | reverse complement strand
ATAGAGTCTTCTGAGTTGGAAGGGATCCACAAGGATCATCCAGTCCAACTCCTGGCCCTGCATAGGACATCCCAATAGTCCCACCCTGTGCCTGAGAGTGTTGTCCAAACACCCCTTGAGCTCTGGCAGCCTTGGGGCCATGACCTTTGCCTTGGGTAGCCTTTGCCAGTGCTCAACCACCCTTTGGGCTAAGAACCTTTTCCTGAGATCCAACCTAAACCTTCCCTGGCACAGCTTCATATGATTCCCTTGTGCCCTATCACACCTTGGTGTCTCCCCAAGGTTGCAGCTGTTCCTTTCCAAAGGCAGGTGATGAAACCCCTTTTGGCAGATTTGCTCCTGGAGCAGCAGGCCCAAAGCCCTTGGAGCAGGATGGGATCTGTGTCAACTTTACCCCAGCAAGGAGCACCTCTCACACTGTCCCCTCACTCTGTCCATCCTGTCCCTACTCTCCTATCATCAGCTCAAACCCAGTTTCATCCAAACCCTCCCTCCATGCCCACCAGTCTCTACTTCCCACCCATCTTCTCCATGATGTGGTGGCAATCAGAGGGATAGGGACACTCTGCTCAGTCCCATCATGGAATAACCCCAAGGGACAACAGGAACCTGCCCAGATGTGGACAGGCCTCAGACCTACCTCACAGGCTGGCTCCTGTGGTCCAGGTTGAAGCAGGACAATCTACCTGCCCTCCTGAAGCCCTCCAGGAAGTCCTTTGCAGAGCCTGCCCTGATGTCCACCACCCTCTTGGCTCTGTGGCTGTCCCACCTCAGGTAGCGCTGGTGGGCCTCAAAGCACTTGGTGCAGAGGAACTCAAAGCACTCGGAGCACCAGAACTCTCCAGATTTCCTACAGTTGTTGCAGAACAAGTCAGCTCCATCAACTATCTGCTTGAAGACCTTCAGCCGGACCTGCAGGTTGGTGAAGAGCAAGTTGTCCATGTCTGGGATGCCATTGGCCTGCGAGATGTCTGTGCAGCACACGGGGCACTGCCCAATGGGCTTGTTCTTGCTCAAGCAACCGAGGCACAAGGTGTGGAGGCAGTTGAGGAGCTTGAGGTTGGGCGATTCCTGCTGGCAGCCCTCGCAAAGGAGGAACTGGAAATCATCTTCTACGAGCTTGGGGAGAGAGAGAGTGGGACAGGATGAGGAATGAGCACTGAGGAGTGTTTTTAAGAGTTTCTGAAACCTAAGCTTGGTGGGGAGGTGACCCAAAAACCCTTCTTGGAGCAACCAGTAAACAAGCACCAGCGAGTAAGCACTTCCCACAGGCGATGTCCAGGACAAAGGTGCACTGTAATGAGGCTGGATGGACAGGACCCTGCTGAGCAATTCCTCTCCCTCTAGCAATGAGGAAACAGGAAAGCAGGAGCAGTCCCCCTTCGGCAATGGGGCTGGGGAGGGCTACAGGGGGGCAGAACAAAGGATGGGGCACGGAGGAAGCATCTAAGGACCCCTGGATAACACCCTAGTGGGGTAGGGACCATTCTCGAGCAGACACCCACGCCCCGTCCCTTCAGCCCATCCCTCTGGCCTCCTGCGTCCCTCTCTCGCAGGGCTAGAGAAGTTGAATTGGGGACCAGTCCCATCCTCCCACCACCCACCAAACCGTGGAGCGGAGAAACTCCCCAGACTCCTCTCCCCATCGCCACGCCTTGGGGTAAGGGATTTCCCGGTGTCCTGGACCCCTCTGATACCCCCACACCGCCGGAGCCCCCTCCCACGTGCCTCCCGCATCCCTCCCGCATCCTTTCCTGGACCGACCGGGGCGCGGGAACCGGACAGAGACATGCTGGGGTGTGAAGGGACCAAGCTCCTCCCTGTCTGCGGGTGCTGCCTGCTCGGCTCGTACTTTCGGTTTCTTCGGCTCCGGGAATAACTCCTCCTCCGTGTCGGGGCGGGGGAACCTCGCAGAGCCCGCTCCCAGCCCCGCGTCCTGCCCGGAAAACGTTTCGCAGGCGGCTCAGCTATTCCCGGCCATCCGGGAGGAAAGAAACCCCAAGATTCCCGCCTGAAGCGGTTTCCCCAAGGAGAAGCACCCGGAGAAATGTATAGCAGGGTCCCAGTGTCCTGCTGTGCTTCGGACAGGCGCTGCCAAAGGGGGTTTCAGTGCCCAGCCTATCCCTCTGCACCCCGTGAGGGGGCTCAGGAGCTGAGCCCCCACCTTGGAGAGAATTTCCACATCTCTCTTTGTCCTCTGTTCTGGCTGTCCTTTACTCCTTCTTGCAGTACCCTCGGCCATCTGCACCATGGGGACCACCATGACTGGGGAAGTACCACAAAAGGGGGACCACCATGAAGAGGGGACCACTGCAAATGAGAGGCCACCAGGAGCACTTGGAGTTCACCTTTTCTGGAACGCCCCAAGGGAGAGGGCATGGTAGAACACTACTGTCAACTCCTCTGGGGGGTTTTGATGCCCTGAGGATCTTCAAAGCTTGGTCCAGGTTGCAGCCACACAGCTTCAGGCTTTGAAGAAGATATTTAGCAGTTGGTTGGGTCTGAGAGCAGCCATGAAACACTTCAATTCCAAACATTTCAGTTTTGGAAAAGTATTAATTCTCTTTCCCCCCACCCCATCCTCTAGCAAGGACCCCCTTGTATGGATGGAACAGGACAGCAAGACCACTCAGGTTTGTCCCACTGGTCCTGCAGAACATCCTGGAGATGGTAAAGCTGCCTGGACCTCCAAGACATTTTTCCCCCTGGGATGCTGGGCATCCCCAGAGAGGCCACACAGTGTCCTGCCAGCTCTTCCTCACCATTCCAGGACTTCACGTGTTCATCACGGTGGAGCTTCCTTGACTGGCAGAAGCTCCCATGCCCTGGGGGAAACTGAGGCATGAAGGGTGGAGCCACATCTGCCTGCAGAATCCATGAGCCCAGCACTGTCCAAGGCTGCTGCACACCAGGTTTATTGTCCATCAAGACTGGATAGGAAGGAAGCTTACAAAATAAATAAATATCTCTATGTGTCTATATCCAGTCCCCACCCCCCGTGGACACACCTCACAGCACGCATGCAAAAGAATCTTGAAGAACAAATTAGCGCAATCACTAATTACGAACCACTGTGTGGGGAAGGTGGGGCATTCCCCAAATCACCACTTCTGCTCCTTCCCCATAAATGCCAGTATCCCATCAGTGGTGCCATGCTGGATCCCAGTTCCAGCCTGCTGGTGGCATCCAGCCTGGTCCAGCCAGCCCTCATGGCCTTTTTTCAGCTGCCCACCCTATTCTATGGCTCCTGTCCTTGGCCACAGTGTCTCCAAGCTCTCCTCCACCCAACTGCTCAGCTCATGCCCTTTCCAGTGAGATCCCTGGCCATGCTCCTGTTGTGGGGACACCAGGACATCAGTCTGTGCCAAGGAAATCAAGGCCAGGTTGGATGGGGCTTGGAGCAACCTGGTCCAGTGGAAGATGTGTCTGCCCATCGCAAGGGGTGGAATGAGATGAGCTTTAAGGTCCTTCCCGCCCAAACCAGTTTGTGATTCCATGCAACTGGAAGCAAACTGGCACATGCTGAGGTGCCAAGTGGTTCCCATTCTATCATAAGCAGAGGATGAGGAATAGAGTGAAAGCCAAGGACAAGGATGGGCAATGGAGCTCAGCCTCAGTTTCCCTGCTCAGATCTTCACCCACCTTCCGCAGCCCCCACAGGGAGGGCAGCAGGAGCTCCAGCATGGCAAGGCTCCCACCACGCAGCATGGTCCCCCCACGTCCCCACGCCTTCACACACGGACAGAGACACAAGCACACGGACACACGCCCACGCACACGCTCTATCTACGCTGCTTCATCGCCTTGACGAGATCCTCCAGCTTCAGGGCCAGGTGCAGGTCACCTTTCACCTGCAGCCTCCCGCTCATGTAGGCACTCAGGGGGCGCAGGTCACCCAAAAAGAGGTCCTGAAGGTCTTTCTCTGACAATTCCAGAGTGACATCGGGGATGCCTTCGGGCACGCCGCAGCCAACCCGTCCACTGCCTGTAGGACACAATGGGTGGGAGAGGGAGAAACAGCAGCTTCAGGATCCAGCCTTGATCCAGCTGGTGTTTCCCCCCACATTTCATGAGGATTGAGATGGGTGAGATGACAGACAAGGGCCTGGCAGGGGGATTTTGGAGACAGGAGTCCTTACACCTTATGGAGACCAATTTCTCTTGTGTTGTTCCACCAATGTCCTGTTACAGTGGTCCACCTCCAAGCCCTGTCCTGCTTTTGCCATGACTACCAGTAAAACCATCAGCAACCACGAAGGGATGGATTAGGGTGGTAGAAGGACATCCTCCAGCATGGCAGGGGCCCTCCATCACTACCCCATTGGGCAGGTGTTCTACAAGAGTCAACAACTCCTAAAGTCTCCAGGCCAGCCATGAGACCTGGCTGTTCATTTTCCATCAATACTCTGTTTCTGAAGCAGAATTCATGGCTTCAACCCAGAACAAACTATACTTTAGACTTCCAGGGAGCATGGACTCAAGGTCGTGGTCACCAAACTTCAGCACTCACCTGATGGGCCCTGGGGTGGCTTCTGTGGAGGTACCAAAGGGGTTTGGTTTGGGACCTCTGGCCACCGAGCTCAGTGGGTTCACAGCATGCAAAGGGGATGCAGGAGCAAAACACCCTCACACCTCCAACACAACAACCCCAAAGAGTGGTGACCTGAGGAGAGGTCTATGAAGTAGGTGCTCCAGGTGCCGCTGGACAGGGCGATGTTGACCTGGTAGGATGCTCCCACCTGGCTGACCAGGGCCTCGGAGAGGACAGACTCCACTGCTGAGAGTAGCTCATCTGTGCTGGGCTTCCTCTGGGCACGGAGGGGAGTGGTGGGAGGCTCCACCTTGTTCACTGTCTCCACGCTGTCTGCTGTGGACAATGGGATAGATGAGGGGACACCTTTGTGTGGTGAGCTGGACCCACCAGAAAAAGTCTCCAGAGAAAAGAAACCTACTTATCCAGCAAGTTTCCAGCTAAGCAAGAAGAAAATCACTGGTTTTGCCAGTTCCTGCTCCTCTGTCTGCCATGGGTTATTCTTCCCTGGCTATGAGGGGATGGAAAATTACCCCTGAAAAATTAATGGGGCACAAATTGCTGCAGGGTTTCTGGAAAAAAACCCCATGTGACTCTCAGCAAACTCAGGTTCATGTTTTCCTGGTTGAAAGACTACGATATGAGCTGGTCTTGAGCCTGGGCTCCTGCAAATCTGTTTCTGCCCTCCCCCAGTCCCTTATCCAATGTCTTGTTGGAATGATGGCACTGTGCCATGTGCTGTGTCCAAAGCAGACCTCCCTCCTCCCCAGTACCAGCCTGTTTGTGCTGTGCTCATGGGAGTGTGACATCTCCCAGACTTTGACTCCTCTATCAAATAGCCAACAGACACAAAGGTCACTGGCCAGGAGAGACCTGCTCAGCAGAGATGACCCTGGGTTGGTTACCTGCCTCCAGAGCGCTGGTTCCGCCACCAGCCAGAGCCAGGGTGCTGCCAAAGAGATGGGCAGACAGCTGCTGAACGGTACCATCCAGCCCCTCCAGCCCTGGTACAGGTGGCACAGTGACTGGAGGGCCTGCTAAGTTGTCCCGGGGTGGCTGCAGCACAGCCTCCATACTCAGCTCCACTCGGTCCACCTCCAGGCCCCAGGACTTGGTCATGTCGTTAATCTCCAACTGGGAAGAAAGGCAGAGGTGTTGGCAGTGCAGGCAGAGCTGGATATGGCCATAGAGACCACCTCCCCACCATGGCACCCTCAACCACTGGCATCCTATATCCTGTACTGCTGCCCACCAGTGGGGTTAGACCAGGCTCAGTAGTCCTCCTCCTCCTCCAAGCTGTCAACTCTCACATTCAAACTGCTCCCCCAGTGGCTCTCTCAGCTTGGAGGAGGTTGGGACAGCAGGGACAACTCTATCTTGTCCCCCTTTCCATGGTCTTTTTCCTTTTCCCCCCTTGGGCATTTCTGGCCTCCAAACCACCCCAGGCACCCCAGAGGTAATGCCCAGCCTCTTTTTACAATCATCCCTCATAGACAATGAACCCACAAGATCTTGGCCTGGCCCAGGTTGATGGTAGGCAAGACTCATTGCCCCTCTGTCACCACCTTGTCCTGCTTCTCTCCCCAAAACTCATTTCCTGTTTGCATCCTCCTCCAGACATTTTCCTGGTAGAGATATGGAAGTCAAATTTAAGCCTGCCAACAACACATGAGCTTTTCTGTGCACCCAAAGCCCTCAGAGATGAGCCACAGACCTCCAGCAATTTGAAAGTATCTGCTCCCTGCTAATCACTACATTTTCCCAGCTCCCTTTCTTGGCCAGGTCTGTGGCCAGATGGACTTTCAGCAGCTTCCTGTTACACTTCCATACCATGATCCCAAGGGTTTGGGTGTCTTGGGGGGGCTCTGAGGCAATCCTCACCAGCAGCTGCTCCTCAATCCTCAGCTTCTCCCCCTGGATCTCACGGAGGCTCTTCTTCATCAAGGTCTTGGTCATGGCGTTCTGTGCGATCATGCGGGTGGCCGCGATGAGGTCCTTCACCATTATCACGGACAACACGGGGTCCCACACCCGGAACTGGACATCAGCACCCATGGAGATGATCGCCCCATCCTTGGAGGTCAGCTGGGGCAGAGGAGAGTCAGGATCTCTTCCACTCCCTGCCCCATGGCCCAACCCTTGTGTGTAGGTCCTGGCAGCAAAGGCATTCCCAGACGATAACAAGCCCTAGATCTTTATTAAGAGGATTATTAGAAACAAAACCAATCAGCTAGTCTGGATGGTAAGGACAGTTTCCAGTTTGAAAGACATCTGGGAAGGGTAGGGATTGATGGTTTGGGGATGTCTCCAGTCAGGAACATCCACTGGAAAAGGTGTTTAAAGGCAAGAGAAGCTTTTTGACCTCAGGCAGGTGAGCACTCTTGACTTCACAGCACCACCTACAATGCCCCTGGCCTTGCCAGGAGGAGCTGAAAACTGGGTCACCAAGGGTCAGACCACTCCAAAATCCACCTGCTCTGGGTATTTTAGAGCTATTTCTCCATCCCACCCTGAGGGATGACAGCTCACCTTGCAGGGAGGCACATTGAAGGCCCTTGTCCTCAGATCCACCCGCTGCCAGTGGTCAATGAAGGGCAGCAGCAGGACCATGCCAGGTCCCTGCGGAGCCCGAATGCGGCCCAGGCGGAAGATGATCATTCGCTCGTAGGTGGGCACAACCTGGAACGGGAAAGTTTAGACCAGGACAGAAGCAAAACCTGTGATCCTGCAATGTCAGGACCAGGGGCAGCTCAGAATAGTCCCCTCAGGGAGGGTGAGTTGTCATCCCACTCCTCACGTGCTTTCCTCACTCACCTTCAAGGCAAACCATCCTGAGATGGGGAAAGTGACAACCATCAGCAAGAAAACCAAGGAGGTGATAATCCCATGGCAGATCCAGGACAGCCAGCCCTGGGAGGAGTCTGCAAAAGGGGGTGAAAGGGGGATGTACCTGCTCCAAACCCCCATGCCCTGCCCATGAACCCCATCCAAGCCCTTTCCCCCTATGCACCCTGCACCTTGGGCAGCCACAGCAGGCAGGGCACCCAGCCAGTGTGATGCCCTCCAGCACCAGGAGCAACAGGGAGGAAGGCAGTGATTCCCCTTTAAGATTGGGAGTCACCTGTGGTATTCCCAGCCAGCCTCAGAGAGCTGGAACTCACCTGCAGTATTCCCAGATGGTCCCAGCAGGTCTTGCTTGTCTCTGAAGCAGAAGAAGCCCTTCTGGGCCCCATAGAACCCAATGCTGGACTGCTGGAAGCGATCAAAGTCTCCCAAGGGAAGGGCTTGGTATCCAGAGCGGCTGAACATGGTGCCAGTGCCTCGCACAGGGCCTTGGTCCTAGTGCTCCAAAGTGCTCCTCTAATCCTGATGCCCTTCTGCCATCGCAGCCACCTCTGTCCCTGTCACCAGTGTCCCTGCTGTGAGAGATGCCGGAGGAAAGCTGACAAGCCCTGCTGTAATCACCGAGGGCATTTGCTGGAAGAAATTCGATCCTACAGGGGCTTCCCTGGCCGGGGTCTCACCCCAGTCGGGATGCTGGGGGCTTCACATCCTCTCGGAGATCCTCTGGGAAGGAGCCGCGCCCGGAGATAAAAGCTGCGATGCCGCGGTCACTCCTCACTGGGCACTGCCCCGGAGCTGGGGATGCCTCCGGGGTGGCTGTGGGGAGCGGCGGCCGCGCTGAGGATGCTGAGGGGAGGAAGGAGGGAGCCCTTGGCGCTTCCTGGTCCTCTCGTCATGTGGCTGCTGACGGCACAGGGACGACACGGCTCATGGCTCACGGATCGGTGAGTTTTTCCGGAGAGGCCCTGCCAGGGAAACGCTCCGCCGGCCATGGGGAACACGGGGGTCTCCATCACACATCCACCATGGGGGGCTCCGGAGGGTACCCCGGCTCCACAGGGATGCGGGAAAGATATTTTTCCCAGGAATTCCTGCTCCGGCGTGGCCTTCTCACCATGCCAAAACAACCCCTCTCCGTCTCTCCGGCTGCAAAGGTAGTGGAGATGCATCAGCCGCGCTATGGGGGATTTAATAGGGCGGGTTTAAAGACCCCCTCGGCTGAAGCAGGGGCCCAACCCTGCCCCAAACAAAGCAGCTCTTGCAGCCGAGACAACACCCAGACGTGCCCCTCAGCACCGCTCGGGGGTCCTATCTAGCAGGTGAAGCAGAGCTTTGCTATGCGAACCCCTCTCGGTACCAGCATCCCCCTGTGCCAGCATCCCTCTGGTACGAGGATCCCTCCGGTATCAGCATCTCACCTCTGGTACCAGAATCCTCACCCCAGTTCCTGCATCCCGCTGCTACCAGCGTCCCCTCACAGTGCCTGCATTTCCCTTTCAGTGCCAGCTCCCTGGTGCCTTCTTTCCCCGTCCTGGTACCCGCATCCCACCCCGGTACCCCCATCCCCACCCCCGTACCCGCATCCTCACCCCGGTACCCACATCCCCAACCCGGTTCCAGCGTCCTCCCAGTGCCGGCTCACCCTCCCTCCAGGTACCAATATTCCTCCCAAGTACCAACATGCCCCCGGTCCCTGCAATTCCCCTCCCGCCGGGTTTTCCACCGGCACCCCCAGGCAGAGGGCATATAGAGGGTGGGAGCGGGGAACCCTCGTCTCACTCCCGTCCCACCCACCAGCTCCCGCGGTCCCTCCCGGCCCCGGCCGCCCCCCCCCGCTCTGCCTTCTCCGCCTCTTTCCCGCCAGCTCCTCCTTCTTATCTTCCAGCCAGATTGGGGAAACGAAAGCGGAGTCTGACGGCTTTCCCCTCTCACCGCTCTCATGCCCGACAGCCCTGCTGCCCCCCAGCCGCCCGGCCCCGGCCCCCCAGCAGGTAACGAAGGGCTCCCCGCTTTTCTGGAGAGGGAGACGGGATGGGGAGGAGGACAAAGCCCGATCCGGAGTTCCCCAAAGGGACAGGCAGGCATTGCCTGCTTGGAGGGGTATGTGTGCGTTAATTTTTAGGGTACAAAACCATTGCAGGGGGGAGGTGGTAAGTGGGGTCCCGGCTTTATTGGCGGAGAGGAGTTTGTCTGTGCTGCCGGGCTGAGGGAGGGCTGGGGGAGCGAAGAGTGGGGAAGGGGACACCTTTGGGGACAGGGCTGGTGCCAAGATCTCAGTGCTGCCTGGGAGGTTTTGCAGGAGTCTTTGGGGACCGTTGCAAGGGTCCCTCCTTTTCCCTCCCCAGCTTTTGCTGCTCACAGGTCAGGAAAGTGCTTAAATTCCCCTTCCCCACCCCCAGTTTGAAGATCTGGAATTCCTGGAAGGGAAGTCGGTTAGAGAGGGTGGAGTAAAGCCTCCAAGGGCTCCACATGGAGGGCAACAGGGAGCACAACCCTTTATATCCAGCAGAGAATCTCCCTGGGAGAGCACCTGGAGTGCTCAGCAGGAGAGATGGAGAGAAGCCTCGAATGCACCCTGTGGCTCCCTCATCCCTCTGCCGCAGCAGCTGGGTGAAGTGGGATGGCCACAGGTGGCACTGAGACTCCCAAACTTCCATCTCATGGGGCGGGTCTTTCCTTCACATCCCACCTAGATGGAGATGACGCCACTGCCCCCATGGAGACGAAACCCCAGATAGATGCACCGTCATGCTCGCCTCCACCCCACCCTCCAGCGGTGGAGGATGATTTCCAATTCCTCCTTTGCGAGGGCTGCCGACAGGAATCCCCCAACCTCAAGCTCCTCACCTGCCTCCACACCTTGTGCCTTGGTTGCCTGAGTGAGAACAAGCCTGTCGGGCAGTGCCCCGTGTGCTGTACGGCCATCCCACAGGCCAATGGCATCCCAGACATGGACAACCTGCTCTTCACCAACCTGCAGGCCCGGCTGAAGGTCTACAAGCAGATCACCAGCCATGATGGTCCTACTTGCAGCCGGTGCCGGGGTGAAGCGGCGCTGGTGTGGTGCTGCGAGTGTGAGGAGTTCTTCTGTGCCAAGTGCTTTGAGGACCATCAGTGGTGGCACAAGAAGAAGAGTCACAAAGTCAGGAAGGTGGAGGAGCTTCGTGTTGAGTCAGCCCATCAGTTCCTGGAAGACAACAGGAAGTCTTGCAACCTTTTTTGCACCAGTTCCAGTCACCCCAACCAGAGCCCTGTCTGCAGGTGAGAGTGGTGCCTTGTTCCTGCATCCCATCCTGCTCCAAGGGCTTTGGGCCTGCTGCTCCAGGAGCAAATCTGCCAAAGGGGTTTCATCACCTGCCTTTGGAAAGGAACAGCTGCAACCCTGGTGAGACACCAAGGTGTCATAAGGCCAGAGGGAATCACACAAAGCTGTGCCAGGAGAGGTTTGGGTTGGATCTCAGGAAAAGATCCTTTGCCCAGAGGGTGGTTGAGCACTGGCAAAGGCTACCCAAGGCAAAGGTCATGGCCCCAAGGCTGCCAGAGCTCAAGGAGTGTTTGGACAACACTCTCAGGTACATGGTGGGTTTGTTGGGGTGTCTGTGCAGAGCCAGGAGTTGGACTGGATGATCCTTGTGGATCCCTTCCAACTCAGAAGAC
>JAWWLY010000467.1:0-11034 GCA_035041215.1 Gymnopithys bicolor | reverse complement strand
TCAATCGCAGCTCTCTATTCCTGCGATTCAAACCATGTCCATCACCTGAGGCTGGGATTGGATCCAGCCGCCCCTGGACTCCTCTGAGCAGGAGTTTACAAAGCCAGGGAGTCCTTTCTGAGCCTTGGGACTCAACTGCAGGTCTCTGTAATAAACTTTGTCTAAGCAGGACTGAGAATGAATTGAAAGGGACTGGGATGCCCTGGGGGGCACAGGGAATGGACAGGGAATGAACTGAGAGAGACTGGGAGGCCGAATACTGGCGGGGCATTTGATGCTGCCGGTCTGCCTGGCAACATATGAGTCATCAGAGAAGCGCGCTCTGATTGGCTGAGGGGCTGGTGTTCGATGGCACTGCCCAGATGGACACAAAGAGGTCCACTGGGAGAGACTGGGGGGGAACTGGCAGAGCTCCGGGAGTCACTGGGATACAGAGGAGGGGGCTGAGCATGGAGCCCCCAAGAGAGGGGGTCACACCAGGGGGACACACAAGTGTCCGTTCCCCACCTGGGAATCAGAGGCCAGTCCTTCCCCCTCCCACTGGCCAAGCTCAGCCCCCTGCGGGGTCCCCCCCAGGCGTCCCCCACTGCCCTGCAGTAACCAGCACTGGGAAAAACTGGGAAGTTTTACTGGGAACACTGGGAGCAGCTGGGTGGGGGCAAAGCCACAGAGGGGAGCAGGAACACAACTGGGGTTTACAGTGTGCTGTTTTTTATCCTCTTGGGCAGGGAAGGAGTAAAAATCCTTTCTTGGAATGAAGTTCCCTCTCTTTCGTGTCTGTGCAGTCCTGGGTGTGGGAGCCCTTTGTGACTGGAACAGAGATGCTCTGGCCTTTCTTTCAGGCTCCCCAGGCAGGAGGAGGATCCCAGAGTGGGGCCCAAGGACCTTCTCCAGCAGGCACAGGAGGGGCCTCAGCCTGAGCCAGAGGGACAGGGAAAACACCAGCTGGGGGTTTATGGGCCACAAAAGAGGCACCAAGAAACATTTGTCTGAAATGTGAACAAGTGGGACACAGTCCCCTGGGCTGACACGATTCCTGATGCCCAAAAAACATGTGCCCTCTACAGAAATGCTCCTTGGGGGATGAAGAGCACCTGGACATGCTGGGTCCTTCTCTGGAAGAAGCACAATGACGAGCAGGACAAGCCAAACTTCCAGCACCTCCCTGGGCACCAGGTTTAGAACCACCGTACTTTTGTCGGAGGGGAGCAAACATGAAACTGTGGGAAAAGTGACTGTGAAGGAATAAATAACATGAATTACCATTATTTATTATTTTGGTCTGTCAGGATTTGTGTGGAATAAACTTGGAAGATTTCCCACAGGTGAGCTGAGCAGGAATATTCACACCTGTCTACAACCTGAGTGGCTTAAATACTGATTTTTAAGCACACTAAGGAGAAATTGAGGCATCTTGTGGTCTATGAAGGCAGAATGATGATTCTCTGGCATATTTTAATTACTTCAGAAATGCTTCAAAGCTTTGTTTTCTGTGCTTTATTTTAATTTGGCAAGTTCTCAGGGTTTCTTACTCTTTTGTTTCTGTGTGGAAGAGGATGGGTTGGTTGTCTTTATAGTTACTTGTCTTAGATACTTGTGTTTTTCTCAGGAATTTTCCCAGGAGAACATTTCTTGTGTAGAAAAAAAATCAGCGAACACCTTAATGTGGGGGTAAAAGTACTCCCCTGGGAATGCTACAGGATGAGTTTGTATTATTTATTTAAGAATTTCAGGAACACAACAAGCAGCTTCAGCCAAGTTTTCTACGTGACTGAGGAGCCCTTTTCTCCAACTGTGCTCTCCTGAGGCAGTTTCAAATCCCTGGTTGTGATTTAGTTTGGTGGAATTATTATAAATTAATTAAATGCCTTTTTAGGCCATCACCTACAGAATTGCTCCCGTGGATAATGTCGATCACAGGAAGGCAGAAGAGAAGTACATGAAAGGGCCACCTGTGAGCAAAAGGTTATTTTCAGTATTCTCTGAATTTTTGTTACTAGTTTTCTGTTTCTAAGAGTTCAGTGTTCTCCCTTCTGTGGGGGTGGTAACAACTCATTGAACATGGCAAACATTCTGGCTCTGCAAAGGCAGAAGTGCAAGACCAAGCCTCAGCCTGTCAAGAGCTGAGGGGTGGCACTGGATGCCCCAGAATTCCATAGAGAAAATAAGAACAATAGTAATTTTTGGGTTGGATCAAGCCACTTTCAGTGGGAATCTTCAGCTGCAAAAGTAGCAGGTGCTTTGCTGCCCATGGGCAAAGGAATTGTCCAGGGGCAGAGGGGGGGAACACTCACACCCGGAGGAGACAGGCTGGGCTTGGAGCCAGGAAGGAATGTGTTATTTTTATGCTTTTATATCACTATAGACAGAAAACAAAACTTCTCCAAACGTACTTTACATGGAAACGAAGGAGTTCTAACCCACATATATACAGATATATTGATAAAGTAAATGTAATCTGCCCCAAGGAGTGGATTAAGAAGAACCTGAGTCACCTTCAGGGGGGTTGGGACAGGGGAAGCTTCTGGCAGCTGCTCACAGCACCCACGTGTGGAGTACCCCCACTACCAAAATCTGGGCACACAAACAGACTGCACTGCCCAGCATGGATCACATGGAATGTGGGTTACCAGGTCTCTCCTAAACAGCCTCATCGGGAATGTTGGTCATCAAGTCGTTACCAAACATGGGTCACCAGGTCTGTGCCCAAAGTGGCTCACTGTGGATCATCCAACACGTGTCCTCCAATGGGTGATGGGGTTGGAGCAGCAGACGAAGCTCTTCCCACAGTCAGGGCACTTGTAGGGCTTCCCTTACTCGTGGGTCCGTTGATGCGAAGTCAAGGCACAGCTCTGGGTGAAGCTCTTCCCGCACTCCCCACACTTGTAGGGCCTCTCCCCAGTGTGGATGCGCCGGTGGGTGACGAGGGTGGAGTTCAGGTTGAAGCTCTTCCCGCAGTCAGTGCAGTGGAAGGGCCTCTCCCCCGTGTGTATCCGCTGATGCACAAGGAGAGTTGAGCTCCTCTGAAACCTCTTCCCACACTCCCCACACTTGTAGGGCCTCTCCCCCGTGTGGATGCGCTGGTGGCTGACGAGGGTGGAGCTGTCTCTGAAGCTCTTTCCACATTCCCAACATGTGTAGGGCCGTTCCCCGGTGTGGATGCGCCGGTGAGAGACAAGGGTGGAGCTCCAGCTGAAGCTCTTCCCACATTCCCCACACGTGTAGGGCCGTTCCCCTGTGTGGATGTGCTGGTGGCGGATGAGGTCGGTGCAGTCCCTAAAACTCTTCCCACATTCCCCACACGTGTATGGCCATTTCCCACAGCGGTGGGTGCGCTGGTGGCATCTCAGGGTGGAGCTGTCTCTGAAGCTCTTTCCACATTCCAAGCACTTGTAGGGCCTCTCCCCTGTCTGAAGCTGCTCATTGACCACCAGGTCACAGCTGTGGCTCAAGCTCTGGCTGCCACCCTGGCACAGGGGGGCTTTTCCCTCCTCAGAGCACCCTGGGCTGGATTTGGAGCCTCTCCTCCTGGGGCACCTCTGTGGCTTTCCCTCCCCAGGGACTTCCTGCACTGTGGAGTCCTTCAAAACGGCCTCTGCCACGAGGTTCTGCTGGGGGGATTTGTCCTCCGGGCTCTCCGTGCTCAGCTCGGGGCCTGGGGCAGGAAGGAACAAGGACAGGCAGGGATTTGCCTCCGGCCCACAGGGAAGGCCAAGGACATCCCCCCAAACCCGGCCCCGGCAGGACGGCGTCGGCAGCGGGGTTGTCCTGCAGCCGGGGCCGTGCTGGGCTGGAAGATGCAGCACAAGAGAGGGGCAAAGGGGCACTGACTTCCTCCTCACCTGCCTGGGGGTCCTGGGGCATCTTCCTCACAGCCTCTTCCTCCATCTTGCCAAGGTTTGGGAAGGAGAAATCCTGTTTCTTGGGGGAAAAAAAAAGGTGTGAGTGATTGAGTTGGTGGTTCCTCCTGCCCAAGTTCATCTCTAGAACTCACTGGGCTTCTTGTGTCCATAAAAACCTCCAAAACACCAACATTCAGACCAAGAACCCCTCCCAAGAGTTTCTCCTTTCTGGCCTCTCCACTCTGGGGCTCTGGGGGTCCCCCCTGTCTGGGCTGCTGGGGGTATCCTGTGTATTGGGGATCCTCCCTCTCCAGGGTCCCTGCCCTCTCCAGGCTGCCAGGGCTCCAGAACCCCCCTGCAAGGCCATTCCCGTGGGCCAGCCCCCACAGCCTTCCTTCTTTGACTCAGGGATCCTCCTGCCCCCACTTTCTCACCCATCCTGCCTCTCCCAGCCCATGGATCCCCCTTTTCTTTGACCTCAGGGGCCCTCGGGCCCAATTCCCAGCCATCCTCAGGTCACCTCACCTCCACACCCCCTTTCTCTGACTCTAAGACCCTCCTGTCCCCCCTTTCCCAACCATCCCACCTCTCCCAGACTCCACACTCTCTTTTCCTTTACCCTGGACTCCCCTTTTTCGGGCACAGGGACCCCCAGTACCCCCCAACCACCTCTTTCCACCCCCAGTCCTGCCCTTCCTTACTTTGGGACCCTCCTGATCCCCCATTCCCAGGCACTGGGATGCCCCTGCACCAACACCCCCCTGCACTCCCTTTCCTGGGCATCCTGCCTGTTCCAGCCCACAGATCACCCTTTTCCTTGACTCTGGGACCCCCAGGACCCCATTCCTCCATTTCCCAGACCACAGACCCCTCTTTTTTGAACACTGGTGCGACCCCTTGAACCCCTTTTTCTGGCCATTCTGGGTCTCCCTACCCCATGACCCCTCTTTCCCCAACATCTGGGACCCCTGGATCCCCCTTTCCTGGGCACAGGGTCCTCCTGGACCCCCCAACCCACTTCTCCAAGCCCCTACAACCTCCTTTCCATGGACCTGGACCCCCTGAAAACCCCCTTGCCCAGCACTGTGTTCCCCCTGCACTCCTAAGATTCAGCTCAAAACACCAGGAATCAGCCCCAAAAAAACCTTCCAGGAGTTCCCCCTCTCTGGTCTCTCCACTTTGGGGTTTGGGGGTTCTCCTCTGTCCAGGCTGCTGGAGTTCCCACGTGCATTGGGGTCCCTCCTCTCCTGGGTCCCCACCCTCTCCAGGCTGCCGGGGGTCCTGGGAATCCCGAGGGTGCGATCTCTTCCCTTTGGGTTTCTGGGGTTTGCCTCTCTCTGGGATCCCCCGGGTTAGGGATGCTGGTGGGATTTGGAGCCCCAGAGGTCCCTCCATCTCTGACTCTCTGCTTGGTGTGGTGGGTTCCCAAGGGTCCTTCCCGCCCCCTCCAGGGTGCCTGGGGTCCTCAGGGTGCCCGCTTTCTGTGTCCCTTGTTTTGGGGTCCTAGGGGGGTCCCCGAGCACCCCGAGTAGAACGTTAGAGGAGAATAGACCCCTGGGACGCCTAAAACACTCAGCAATCCATAGTGGGAACCTGGAGAGGGGGGAGGGGCTTACCCGGCTGCTTCACCTTCACGGCCAACACGGCGCCAAGGAGGTCCTGGGGGTCTGTGGGGGGTGGGCGGGTCATGAGAGACCCCCAAAACCCGCCCTGAGTCTCCAAAACCCACCAAAATCCGCCGCCATTCCCTCACCGCGCCCTCAGTGCCGCCGATCCCGCCCTCCGTCTCCGCCGTCTCTCATTGGTCGCGGGACCCGCCCGTCACCGCTCTCAGCCAATCAGCGCCCAGGAATGCTGCGGCGGGAGCGAACCCGTAGGCCCGCGCCATTTTGAGCTTTTACTGGACTACAACTCCCGTCATGCCCCGCGGTCCTTTGTTACACCGGCCGGGACTACAACTCCCATCGCCCCCGCCGAACCCCGGCGCGGCCGCGCTTGCAGCCCCCAAGAGTCCCCAAATCCCCTCCCCGGACCCCAAACTGCCCCAAATGCCCCCTGAGATCCCCAAGTGCCCCCAATCCCCCCGAGACCCCCAATTACACTCCCCCGCCCAAGCCACCCCCCGCCCCCCCCCCCCCACCCCCTTCCCACGGGTCCCTTTCCCGGGATTTGGGGCTCCAAAGGGGCACTTGGGGGGCCGGTGGGGATTTGGGGGCGCTTGTGGGGCCAGTGAGTTGGGGTAGAATAGGAGATTTTAGGCGAAATTAACGGCATTTGGGATGAAATCAGGAAGATTAAACTGGAGTTAAGGGAACTTTCAGTCGATTTAAGGGAATTTTCGGTGGATTTAAGGGGAATATTTGGCAGAATTAGGGGGATTTTAGCTGGAATTAAGGGAATTTGGGGTGGATTTAAGGGAATTTTGTGTGAAATTAAGTGAAATTTGGTGGAATCTTGGAAATTTGGGGTGAAGTTGGAGGGATTTGAGATTAAATTCTGGGGATTCCAGGAGGGATTAAGGGACTTTTGAGTGGAATTAAGTGATTTGGGGTGGAACTGGGGGGACTGATGCCACCAGAAGAAACGATGGGACGGAGCAGGTGAGATCCACTCTCCCCAATGAATTCCCAATGCCAGTCTGTGTCCTGATGGATGTTCCTCCCCCTGCATTCCTCATGGTCACGTCATGGCCATCTCATGGGTTTGGTCACCTCATCGTCGTGGTCATGTCGTGGCATCTCATGGTCAGATGGTCAGTGTCACGTCATGGGTTTGATCACATCAAGGTCATGATCATCTCATGGTCATCTCATGGCCATGACCATCTCGTGTTCATGACCCTCCAGTGGTCAGGGCTGGAAAAACCCTCTGAGGTCATTAAGTCCAACCATTAACCCACCCCTGCCATGGCCACCAACAAACCATGTCCCAAAGTGCCACCTCCACACGTGATCTTGGGCACCTCCAGTGATGGTGACTCGACCACTGCCCTGTGCCAGGGCTGGAAAACTCTTTCCATGGAAACATTTTCCTGATATCCATCAAAACCTGCCCTGGAACAACTTGAGGCCATTTCCACTCAGATATTCCCTTGATTTTGGATGCCCCTCATTTATGTCCCATCAAGGTCACCTGATCCTTTATAGGTCCCCAGGCCCCAGGGAATGACCAGTAACAGGTACAATGATTGTATGGAGTACAATTCTATGGAAACATATTAATAGATGAATAGAGTAATAATTCTATTAACTCAGTTCTAATTTATAATTCTATTAACTATGAACAATTACTACACCATAGACAGTTGTACTTTAATGACTTTTTTATCTCCTTTGATCATATTAAGCCTTTTGTTTTCACACAGGAAGAATAAATAGATTAAACAACAATTTCCTGATTATTCTTCAGTTCATTCCTCTCCCCGGGCCCAGCCCCTCCCCTGCCCCTCCTCAGGGGAGAGGAGATCACAGGGAACAGCCCCAGAGCTCCAGGGCAGGTGGATCTGAGCAGATTTTTTGCTTTGGAATGAAAATGCATCCTCTGGCATCCAGCTGGAGCCTTCTCAGACAACAACTGGAGTCTTGATCTCTGACCTGGGCATCTGAAATCCTGAGTGGTGGCCCTGGACTCCTACATGTCAGGGACCCAAAATGATTTTTCTTTGTGTATCCTGAATCTTCCAGGATCTGCCTGAGACTCCTCCCAGGCATCTCCTGGTGTCTTTGCAGATCTCCTCTAAGGAGCTGAGATCCCAGGGAGCAGCCTCAGACTCCTCCAGGGAAGCTGCCCAAGGGGATTTTTTCCCTTTTCCATGAAACTGTGTCCTCCTGGATTCACCCCAGACTCCTCCCAGGATTATCCTGGAGTCTTTTGAGCTCTGGTTTTGAGACCTGAGTTGCTCTCCACAGGCCCAGAATCTTCCAAAGAAGGTTTCGAATGTGTTTTTCCACCTTTGGAGTTAATTTTTTACTGTGGAATCCACTGAAGACTCAACCCAGGTGTGTCCCAGAGCCTTCACATCTCCTCGAGGAAGCTGACTTCCCAGGAGCAGCCCCAGATTCCTTCAAGGAAGATTCCCAAGATGTTTTTGTTTGTTTGAAAGCAGCTCTCCACTCTGGCATCCACTGGAGACTCCTCCTGGCATCTCCCAGAGTCTTTTCATCTCTGATTCAGACATTTCAAATCCTGGGTAGAAGCTCCAAGGCAGGTACTCAAGATGATTTTTCTCTTTGGAAGGAAAATGCATCCTCTGGGATCCAGCTGGTTCTCAAACATTGCCTGGAGTCTTCATTTCTCTCCTGGGGACCTGAAATCCCTGGTACCAGCTGCAAACTGCTCCAGGGATGATTGCAGAGATGATTTTCTTCTTTTTGTAGTTCCTGGATCTTCAAGGATCTATCTCAGACTCCTCCAAGACTTGTCCTGGAATCTTTCTCTCTGATTTCTGGATCTGAAATCCTGTGTATCAGCCCCAGACTCCTCCAAGGCAGATACCCAAGATGATTCTTCTTCTTTTGCAAATTCTGCATCTCCCAGGATATACCTGAGACTCCTCCAAGGCCACTCCTGGAGTATTTTCACATCTCCCCGAGGTAGCTGAGATGCCAGGGAGCAGCCCCAGAGCTGCAGGGCAGCTGCCCAAGGTGATGCCAGGACAGAGGGAGCTGTGCAGGCCTGGAGGGGCAAAGGGGCTGTGCCCTGTGCTGGCTCAGGAGCAGCTGGATGTGCCTCCTGCTGTGCCGGGGGGTGTGTGTGTGTGCCCTGCTGGGCACAGTGAGGAGCAGCTGCACCTGCCCCTTGTGCCAGGGCTGTGTCTGCCTTTGCTGCTGGACACAGAGAGGCCAATTGGGCTCCTCTTGTGGCACAAGGGGTGAGCAGTGCCCCCTGTGCTGCTGCTGAGCCCCAGGCTGGGCTGGCTGGTTCTCTCAGTGTCACAGTGTCCCCTGGGTCCTGCAGTGTCACAGTGTCCCCTGGGTCCTGAAGTGTCACAGTGTCCCCTGGGTTCCAGGAGGTCCTGCAGTGCCATAGTGTCCCCTGGGTTCCAGGAGGTCCTGCAGTGTCACAATGTCCCCTGGGTTTCAGGGGGTCCTGCAGTGTCACAGTGGCCCTTGGGCACCAGGAGGGCCCCCATCACACAGCCCTGGCAGTTGCCATGGAAATGCCCGTGCCCAGAACCAACTGGAACCAGCCCCAGCAGCCCCTTCCAGCACAGTCACTCATGGCATGGCCCTCTCAGCTGCTCTGGGGCACCTTTTGCCCGTGTGAGTGTGTGGGGATCCCCCCCCTGCAGCCCCAACAGCGGCACCTCCTCAGGGAGGTTTGGAGTGATCCCAGAGGTGTCTGAGGGCCTCCCAGCCCTGCTGAGCAGGTGAAGCCCTGCATGGTGTCCTTGGGCACTGGCTGTATTTTCCATCCTTCCCAAGGAAATGGGGTGATACGAACAAAACCTGCTCGTGCCAACACTGTGCCCCAGGCTGGGGGTGGGCAGCAAAGCTGAGGGCAGCACACTGGGTTTTGGCCACCAGCAGCTCAGGAAAAAGCACAGAAGATCCTTTTCTTCCCCAGAATTTCCTGCAGGGAAGGGATCCAGCCCCATCAGGGACATTGGCCCCTCCAAACCCGTCCCCCCAAGCAGAGCCCCCCTGGGATGGGGCAGAGGGGCCGAGGGACATCACTCACCGGGGCCCCTCCGGGGCACAGCAGGGCTGGCACAGATGGGGGTCAGTGCCCTGTCCCTGCCCCCGGGACATTGGGATCTGGGATAACGGGGGGTTTGGCCCCTCTGGAGCAGGAGCAGAGCCTGGCAGGGGGGTGGACTCGTGTCCCTCCAGGCTCTGAGTCGCTGTCCATGTGTCACCGCGGCCGCAGGAGCCACAAAGAGCCTCTGCCGAGGGTGAAGCTCCTCCAAGGAGTGTGAAGGGGCCCTGGGGGGAGAGAGGAAGGTGCTTCAAGGGCTCCTGAAGGTACATCCCCCACCTCCTCCTCCTCCATTGCCACCTCTTCTTCCTCCTCCCTTTCACTGCCATGGGTTAATATAGATATTATGATGGAAATATAATATATATTATGTATTTATATTATTTATTATCATTATTATAATTACCAAAGTACTTGTATTAAAATATCAATAAAAGAGTAAAGTATTTTAAAATAATAGTTTAATTATAATTATTTTATTTTAATTACATAATTTATTTTTATTCAGTTATTAATTAAATCTACAATTAATTAAATTAATTAAATTATTAATTGATAATTACATTATTCAATATTAAATTGTTCGTGATTAATTATTATCCCACTGTGCCCTGTGACCCCAACCCTTGGTCTACAGGGGTAAAAGAGGATAAGCCTAAAATCCCTAGCAGGGAAAGCTCTGCCATTAGTTTGATTTTTTAGTAATTTATTTATCTAATTTTCTTTTTTTTGTGTTTTTTATTTTATATTTAATTCCTTTTTTCAGTCTTCTGATTTTATTAATTTTTTCATGTTTCATTTGTATTTTTTTCATACTCTCAAGTTTATTCTTATTTTTCTTCTATTCACAGTCACCTTTATAACCTTACAGAAAATCTTGTGGTGACTTGCCCTTCCCACAGCCTTTCTTCTGGTGCTGGCAGGCCACGGATTACAAAAAAACCCTCAAAAACTATTTAAAATAAATTGTGGTAAAACCCTGCAGTGAGTGATTTAGTTACAAGGACACTTATTTTTGAAGGGTTTACTTTAAGAAAATGATCAAAAGGCCTGGAGGGAACAATGCTGGGTCCTCTTGGCTTCTCTGACGTCTCCTCAGGGACCCTCCGAGCAGACCAACCCCCTCCTGCACCCCCAAATCCACATTTTTGGATAATCTGCCATCCCCAGCTGAGGAAGAACAGTGGGCAAAAAGGGCTGAAAAGGAGATAGAGCTGGAGGGTGAAGCTGCAGGACAATTCCCCAGAAAAAAAAACAACAGTAAGATAAAACAATTATTAATTCTTTTATTTCCTGGTTTAAAGGTAAACTGGCAGGAGAAATGAACTCAACACAAAAGAGATTATAAGTCAGAGTTACAATCTAATAACTATATTACAATAAATGCAATGGCACAAAGAGAAATTGGGTTTAACCCCCAAACCCAGCAGTATAACCCAGCCCCCTGGGGCACAAACACAGTGGGGTTTGGTGGCCCCTGTGCTGAGCCCCACGT
>JAWWLY010000466.1:0-11039 GCA_035041215.1 Gymnopithys bicolor | reverse complement strand
CAGCTCCCTCAGGTGAAAACCATCAGCTGATGGCAAAACAAAGGAGCTCATCAGCACCCTGGGCTGTGTGAGCAGTGCCAGGCCTGATGCCCTTCACCTGGGGGTGATACCCCCTCACCTGGGTGTCCTCCATTTGATTACTGATTTTCAATTTGCTACTTAAACTCTGCTCTCCCTGTGACTTGCAAAGAAGAAACAAATGATCTGAGGAAGACTCCAAGCTCTTACCAATTTAATCATATGCAAAGTTAAATCTCCTTGCAGAAATTGCAGAAAGTCACTGACAGGAGGTGCATGGCAGGGAAAACACACACCTGAAGATTGGAGTGGAATTTTGACTTTGTGTCATCTAAAAAGTCTATTTGCTCCTCGGAAAAAAGAACAGGATCACATGCAACTTCATCCCCTGGCACTTGCAGGGACCAGCTGACAGCTGCTGCCACTTAGAACAGGAGATGTGTCACTCCTGGGGATGGTGGCGTGGCCCAGCACAGCATGTGGAGGCCAAGCACCACAACATCGGGACAAAAGGGAAAGCTGGGATGGAGCAGTTGCATTTTGCCACTTATCTCCAGCTCAGTTGCAGCACAGTGCCTGAGAAGTCTGAGAGTAAATGAGCTGTAGCTTGAGTGCTGAAGTGATCCTAAACCTAATGCAATATATTTGTGATTTTTTAATCTCTGTGCCTTTTAACCTGGATTCCCCCAAACAAGGCCTCTTTCTAGGACAGTGAATAAAACAGATACAAAGGCAAAGAGTACAAGTGTGTTACTGATCATCTTGATTTTGATTTCTTTGCTGCAAGGAAACACTGCCCTGAACAAATGCCCTCTGACATCAGATCTCTGTGTCAGCTTTAAAAACAAACTCTTGGTTTCGCTGCAGAGAGGCAAGTTTTGCACTGCCTTTAGTTCATTCAAACACATGACCCCAAAGGGACAACAGTCTGGCAGAATTTCCTCATGGGATGGATTCCAAATCCTGGTGAGAAGAGGGGAAGAGAGGCTGTGTGGGAAGTGCTGTATCCCCGTGTTTCTGTGCTGGGAGCTGGGACCACTAACTCATTTCATGCAAACCATTGCTGGTGTCATGGAGCAAACCCAAGGGTTTCATCAGTGGTGTGTGATGTCCCCTGGCAGTGGTTAAAGAAAGCAAAAGGACTTTCTGCTTGCCAGTTGTTCCCAGAGCAGTAAAACAAAGTGTGATGGCATCATGCACCTTATTTTAGGTTTCCACCCAACAGGAATTCGATCAGAACCTGCCCCATTGTATCAGGTCTAATAAGCCACAGATGGTGCTGACATTTGTACTGCTTTTCCTTTATAATTTTTTCATTATGTTACCAGCCAAGAAAACGGTTCCTCTGCTGAAGAAATCACCCACAATTGTTTGTGCTGATTGCTCCATCATTCAAACTTATTTTTCAGCACTGATATAAAGTTACTGTTTCCATCTGGATGGAGTATTTTCACTCCTGGTGCCGTGTTATACCGTAACTGCCCTCCTTGTGTTCCAAAGCATCATTCCTGAGCCTTGCTCCGGTGCCTGAACGCCAAAGCCAAAGTGCTTCTCCATGGCCTTGACTCAGCTTATTCCAAAGACCTCATCTGTTTTCTCTGACAAAGCCCAGGCCTGCACATTTTAACAGGGGACCAGCTTTGGCTTGTTATTGGGCGTACTTTGTGTGTTAATATTTTAGTAGAAAATGCACGTTGTGTTTCTGCAAAGGAAATTTTGCCTGCGAGACTCATTTTCCAAGTGCAGGAGTTCTGTCTCTGCTTACCTGAACATGGAAATGTCATCCCCAGAACTAAACCACAATATTTTAGGGCATTACCAGAGCAGCAAATAGGATGAGTTAATTTTACTTTGCATTTGAAAAAGGAAAATACACGTGGTCAATTATCACATCTCGGCTGGGACTGGTAAATTTTTAAGAGCCTCACTGAGGACCAGCTGACCAGCGCAACCTGATTTTAATTTTTCTTTTCAGCATGACAGATAAAACCCAATCAGGTCAAATTGCTTTGTGTCCCTGCAAACCAACACTTCCTGTCCATCAGACTGTGTTTCCAGAAAGAAAACTCCAAACTGCACAGAAATTAGAGGTATATTTGGGGGCCAAACTAAACATTTACCTCAACCTGAAACAATTTGGTTTTCTGTCCCGTGCTTAACAGCATTTTTAAAATGAAGCACAAGGTAATAACTTCAGTAGTTAAAGAGATCCAGATTTTCCTGCTTTTTCAGCCCAAACCTCACTTTTCAATGAGCAAACTCTGTGTTTGAAAACTATCCAAGTTCCACTGCTGAGAGATCTTCTATAAAATACCATTTTGCTATGCAAACACTTGCCCTCATTCATAGTCAAAGGAACACAGGCCTGAGCTGTCAGTCAGACTTAAAAGGGCCGTTCGTGGCAATATTAGAGAATGGGAGTATTTTGCCATTCTGGCAACAAAGGCCTTGAAGCCCAACTTTGCCTTATGAATGGGGACTTTTGGGGTGGGATTTGGGATTGCAGTCTCAGGGGCATTTATCAGAAGTGCCTGGATTCAGGTGGAACAGCCTTGGCTCCCACTTATGGAACCAAACAGAAATCATACCAACAGTTTGTGCTGTTTGCTTGCCTGCTTCCTCCAAAGGATTTTTGCAGGGCTTCCATGGGAAAAATGGGGATCAGCCTTATGCCAAGCCAGGGGGATGTTCAGCACAGCTGGTGGCTCCTCACAGAACTGATGGAGAAGGTCAGGGAGCATCAAAACCACAACAAATGCCCCAGAGAGCAGAGCCTGGAGAGCATCACCAGGAGTGCAGGGCAGGGCCTGATCCTGCCCGTGTGACCCAGAGCTGGAGCTGCCAGAACTCCAGGCGATGGCACCAGGAGAGCGCTGGACTCCAAGGACAACAGTGACTCAGAGCACTCCCTGCCTCCTCGAAACATTTCCCCTATCAGCACTTTCACAGCCCATTTGCTCTGCCTTTTGGGGTGCTTTTCCCCCCCATCTTCCCTTTCATGTAACTGCTGGAGTTTTTCCTACTTCAGCTGAATGACACAAAGAGCTGAGGTTGCTTTTTCTTTTTTCTTCCTTGCAAAAGAGTTTAAATATTGCAGGGAGGAGCCAATGGGAGCAGAGGGGTAAGCACAGCCAGCCCAATGAGAGGCACTCACTCATTTTCCATCTCATTACAGGGACAGCAGATTGCTCTGCTCTGGCTGGCTGTTAAAGGTGCCAGAGCACCAGGCTCTCAGTGGGAGCTGCACAAATTAAACACTGAGATACCTGCAAGGAAAACCCACCAACCTCCATGCTTTGGTAGCACCACAGTTACTGGAGAGCCACAGCAATCCCAGTTTGGTGCAATCCCAGTTGGTCTCCTTTTCCTCCCCTTTCTCCCCTTCATTTTGTGTGGGAAACTCTCCTCAGCTGGATTCCACACCTGGTGCCCTCCTGCTCCAAGGAAGTTTGCACAGTGGTGGCAGCACTGCCCCCTTCCCATCTCCCTGCAGAGCTTTGGACTGACACAGGCTCTCTGTCCTTGCACCGGCCCTGGTGCTGCTGTCCCACAGAGATTACAGACACTTGGCCTACTCCTGGATTGTATAAATGCACAATAAAACTTATCACCTCCCCACGCTGCTGCAAAACAGGCAGTGAAGTTGCATGAGAATCCTCAAGACAACTTTTGTTCACACAATGCTGGTACCAAAATTCCAGCTTTTCACAGCAGAGAAGGAATTGCAGTGAAGGGAAAGGCTTCTCAATGCCCAAGGAAATCCTGGGAGGATTTGTTGGCTCTGTTGAAGTCGTCTGGCAGAGCCTCAGGAGTGAGGGAGGAGCAGCACAGCCAGGCTGAACTCCAGCCTCCCTCTTTCCAGGGATCTCTGGTGAGACCTTGCAGGGAAGCATCACTCAGCCCCCTTGCCTTGGCTCTTCCCTCCTGATTCCAATTCCCCTCAGCTCTGAGGGGAAAGAAGTTTTTCCTCAGGCACACTGAAAGCCAAGACACTGTTTAAATCAGAGATGATAGATAAGAACAGAAAAGCCAAAAGACTATAAGGACAAAAAAAACCCCAAAAATCAACTAAAAAACCATCCTGAGAATAAACAGAGGTGGCAGAGAACCCTCTGGAGCCAGAGCTGGCTAGGAGAGGACTTGGAGCTACAGCCAAGGGTGCAGATTGCTCAGAACCTCCCATTGTTCCTGGGGCACTCAAGGACAATGAGACATGGCTGCACAATTATGTGCAATTTCTATGGGCTGAGATGGGCTGGGGGCTCCTGGGGTGCCACAGGGCGGTCCAGGAGGTGGTGATGGGATGAATCCTGCACAAAAGGGCTCTTGTTCCACCCTGTCCCGCTCTGGCAGGGTGACTTCAGGGCAGGGACAGTAAGGACTCCTGAAAGGCTTGTCTGTGCTTGGCCCTTGGGGAGGGATGCAGAGGTACCCAGTGCTCTGCTCCCCCAGTCCTTCCTCCCATCTTGTCATCTCCTTATCCTCAGCTTTCCCTCAGCTCACAGACACACAAAATTATTGTGTGGCATTATTAGAAACCACACACTCTCAGATCCCTCTAAATCTGCAGCATCCTCTCCTGTGTGGACTCCTCTCTCTTGACTTCGTTTGTGTCTCATAAATGGCTTTTTATTCTCCCTGTTCTTCGTTATCTTTACCCCTAATTTCTCTTTGACTCTTTCCCCCATCATTATTTCTGTGTTCCAGGACTTCTGTACAGTTCTAAACCTGCCCAAGCACAGGCTGTTTAACAGGAGTATTTTTAAGGTGTTAAAATCATTTGAGTTCATTATTAGAAATGTAAGGGAAAATAATCAAGAGAATTTACCAGCTGCTCCTACTTCTGGTCCTTCCAAAGAATTTCCAGTTAAACACACACACTTGGCAGGTTATTTTCTCTAAAATGTCTCATAGCATTTGAAAGTGTCTTTCTACAGCTAATGAATAGCAAATGCACATATGCAAGGAAGTTTTTTGACCTATTTTTGTAACTATTATTTTTGTGCCCAAGGACATATTTACAGGAGTAATTCTGTGGCTCTGAAGCCACTAATAAGCCACATGTATTTATAAGTGTATGTGGTTTTGTGCCTGGGTGGAGAGTACTTGCAAATACATAGAGCAGAACTTTCTCACAGTGACAATTTTCCCTCCTCACAAAGAGGTTAATTTAAAAAGAAAGGTAAAATTAAATGTCCTGTCAGTGGGATTCGAATGGAGAGTGTTCTCTCCCAGATCTCTCTGGTCCTTGGCTCTGGGCAGCAGCAGCCCAACAAACTGGGTTTGCTCCTGTGAGAGGAGCCCAGGGACTGACAGCAGAGGGGAGGGAGGAGAAGGTGGGACCAGTGGCCAGCGAAGTCACTGCAGCACCAGCACGTCCCACCCTCACACCCCAGCTCAAACCTGGCTTTAACACCAGGGCTGGTTTGCCCCCAGACATTTTATTTGACCTCTCCCTATCCTTGGTTTGGAGAGGACCCGACTTCTCACACCCCAGGGAAGCTCTTGCAGCACTGCAGACTTTTAACTCACCCTGTCACACTCGGGCCCATTTTTAATAAGGTCTGCAATGCAAATCCTGGAGTCTCTCTATGGTAAAACCACCACTAATCCCACCAGGCTCAGGCTGCAAAACTAATACTTTCAGGTGCTTTTCTGAGTGGAACAGAGAAGCCAAACCTCTGAAGCCAACTGGGATCCCTTATTGACCCAAATCCATGACACGGATGAACAAACACTCCCCTTCATTTAGGCTTTGCATGGGACATGGAAACACAACTGTCACTGCCAAGGTTTCTGAAATAACACCTTAATAGCTCTGAAAAAGTCAGCTTTGCTCTTTTGTGGGTTTTTTCCAGTTCATTATGGACTCGACACTGCCAAGACTTGAGCAGGTGCATTATTTTAATTCATTATTTGTGCATTAGTTTAATTCATTTGACCTCAATGAGACTACTCACACATGTAAAGTTATGCACAAGCTTAAATCTTTGCAGCATCAGGATTTGGGGGCTTAATCCAAATCCTGCTGAGGATTTCAGTCAGGTTTGGCTCTGTCCCTGCCAGGGAGCTGCCTTTCCATGGGGACACATCCCACTGAGGTGGGGCCTGGCTGAGACGCCCCTGGGGACAGGTTCTTCTCCAGACCCCAGAGAAGGTTTGGGATCGGGGTATCTGTGGGAATGTCCAAGGTATTCCTTTGGCCAGGCACCTCAGAAGGGCCATGCAAACACTTAAGAAACAGCTGAAAGATGCAGTGATTGGCCCAAGCAGCTAAAAGAGCTCGGCACCAGCAGGTGGCTCAGCTCAAAGGCAGGGACAGCCAAAGCAGAGCCCCCAGAGTTACCTGCTACACCCTTTGGAGGTACAAAGGAAAGGTCCCTTTAACCTGGGAAAGTCCCCACTGATTCCACTGAGAAACCACCTCAAATCAGGGGTGTGACCACAGTAAGGGACTTGGGATGAGATTTAAAAGAGTTTGTTAGTCAATATTAGAACTCCAGTTCATGTGAATACATTTGGATCAGGCCCTACACACGACAGGGAAAGACCCTGTGAGGTGAGTGAGGAATTCACCGGTGAAACGGGACCTCAGAGTATTCAGGAGGATATTCACGTCTCCTCAGCAACTCCTTCTGTTTCCCATAAGGCACCCAGACTTTCCCCAGCACTGAAGGCAATAAAGATGCAGTGTGTTCTATAAACCCTTATGTTTTCAAATGCTCAAATCTTTACCAAACCCCTGCCTTTTACTGTCTGACATAACAGGCATGGCCCTCAGCCCACAGCTGAATTGGAGCTGCTTTTAAAGAAACATCACTGCATTAAGACACTTCAATCCCATTAAGCCCTTTGCAAAAATATAAATTTTGATTGTGTGAGTTCTTCCAAAGGCACTATTGTCCACAAAATGACTTGTTGACCCACAATAAGGCCTCTGTGGCTGCTGGATCACTTAGACCAAACCATCTTGAAAGGGTCTCTACTGTATAATCCCATTAGTTAAGGACTTGACATCTGATTTCTTTAAGTGCCTTCATGCTTTATCTCCTTTCAAGCATTATGAAAAGTCCATCTGCTTATTAAAGCAACAACTCAAAATGAGCAGTTACACTGAAAATGGGGAAATGTGGCCTGAGCCTGGTAGTGCTGTTTGTTCTACGTGCTGTTGGCACAGGGAAGGAGGGATCACCCAGACAGTCCTTTGCAGTGCAGCCAACAGGGAGAATGATCTTTTCTGACCCCATATCCTCTCTTGTGCTTCTGCTCTTCAAAAGAAACAAGCAAACAAAAAACCCAGGAAGGAAACAGGAAGAACCTGCCCAGCTTTAGCTTTACTTAAGAGAAGGTGGGTTCAATTCCTTGCCCCTGAGGTCCACACACCACTTGCCCCCCTCAGTCCCTTTAGCTTTGCACCTGAAGAACTCAGCTTGCTCTGCAGCCCTTGAAGGTGCAACACTGCAAACTCCAAATGTACAAAGACTCATTAACTGGGTCCCTAAAATAACTAAATATAGTTTGCAGGATAAGGACAAAATAAAAGGATAGAAAAAAAAAGAAATCAAATGTTCATTAATTTTCTCTACCTCCTCCTTACAGAGTTCAGGCTCATTTTTCATGAGTTAAGAGTTGGATATTGGCAAGGGACAAATTTACAGCTGATTTGGGCCCCCAAAATCTCACCAGCTTTTGATTAGCTTGGGATTCCTTGGAATCTTTGTTATAATTAGAAATAGGCTCTTAAGGGGGAAAAATAAAATCAGAACTACCCTTAAAAGTTTCAGAAAAGGTGAGAAATGCAGCTCTGAACTCTCAGGTACATTGGAGGGGAATTTTAGTGACAGGGTTGCCTTTGTGGCTGAACCCACAGTACATGCACTGTGAAGGCATTTTAGAAGCTGTGAAATCAGGCTCAGCTCCTGAATAATTGCTTAAGCTCTTGTCTTATCCCCCAGAAGGGAACAACAGGAGAAATCTTCACTGGGCTCGTCCACTTTGCCGCATTTCCTCACCAGCCCTGACCATTCACCTGTCGCACACTGAAATCTCACCACACCCCTTTCCTTCACTGGCCCCTCACGGCCTTTGTGCTCCCCTGCAATGCAAACCTCCCACACTGCCACTCTGCATTGCCTGGGTGGTTGTTTTCCTGGATTCTGGAACACCTTCTGGGAAGTTCATAGTGCCAGCTGTGAGAGCAGCAGATGACAAAGTTCTGAGGTACCATCTTAAAGAATAAAGTGAGCATTGAACTAAGGCCTCACAATGGAAATATTAATGATTTTTGTTCATTGACTGAACTAGACAATGCAGGAAAGAGAGTATTTCAGGTTTAATACAAACCATGTTTTGTTGATTGATTGTTTTTTATGAGGAAGTAGAAAAACTGCATACGGTGATCAAGTGAAAGCTGCTGTCCAAACTCCACGGGTTTTGACTTTTAAAATTATATGTAAGTGTCAAAACGTTTAGAATGTGTCAAAACAAAACCATTTGGCTTTTAAGATGAATTTTTGGAGGGTAGAACCATTTAATAAATTCAGCAGTTCTGCACAGAGCACTTTGGTTCCAGGAGGCTCACCTGTCCTCACCACTGACCCTGAGCCAAGCTCAGGGTGCTAATCCTGCCCAAGGTTGCAGTTCAACCTCAGGATGGGCCATTTGCTCCAGAGCTGGACCTGATGCTCCGTGTGGGTCCCTTCCAACACAGAATGTTCTGTGATTCAGGAAGAGGTGCAGCATTCCAGCAGCGCGGGGGGTGTTCCCCGTTGGTGCACCCCAGGCACACGAGGGTCACCATGCCCCCAGTGCTCGGGTCAGGCTCACACCCTTCCTTCACTCGGGCTTTTACTGAGTGCCTTTATTTCTGCCAGTGCTTTTGCACACCAGCCGGGGCTGTGCCGGCCCTGCTGTTCACCACCCAAACATCTGCCAGGGGCAGCAGTCTGCCTTCCCTCTGCTCGGTGGGGCTCCCCGGGCTGGCACGCCCCGCGCTCCCCATCCCATCCCCGCGCCGATGGAGCAGCCCCAGCGCTGCCAGCGGAGCATCCCAAACCCCTGCGGTGGCTCGGGGACACCTCCGGCTCCCGCAGTGGCCACTAGATGGCTTTGTCAGGCAAACCTCGCCTCCCAGGATAAGGATGCAGCTCTTACACCTTGAGTTTTCTCCTTTCCATTTCGGTTTAACAGGGGAAAAAAGCAGCGAAATTCTCTCTCTAGCAAACGCCACTCTGCAGTTTCAGAGCACCCTTCTTTGCTGTCTTCTCTCGGGGACCTGAATGGAAGTGAAATCTTGGCAGGTGCTTCCTTCAAAAAGGTCTTCACTCAGCCCAGACATCCTTTTCCATTGCCCTGTCAGCAGCCAGGATATAGTGACAACATCTGGCTGTTCAGGGGGGCACTCAGGACCTGCTCCCCCAAAGAACCAGCTCTGCCTCCCCCTAAATGCACAGCCTGTAAAACTGCAGACATGTGGCTACAAGTGTCAGCCTTCAGTGAAAGAATTCAGTCCATAAAACAAAACAAACAAACCACTTCGGGTAACTTGTAAAAAACACCATGGGAAAGGCAGAGACAACCACCTGAGCTTCCCAGAGCAGCTTTCCCTGTCACTCCCCTGTCCAGAGGGGACACACATCATTCCACAGGTGCCTCTCTGTGGCCTCACAGCCCTTCCCAGCAGCAAAACACTGGCCTGTGCCACAATCCCCTTTTGCCTCCATAAGAGCAATTCATTCACTCTGGTATCTCTGCCAGTTTGCTTTTGGCTCAGCCAAACTGCAGCTGCCAGTCATGATCCTCTCAGAGCCCCAAGAAATGGGGAAATGGATGTGTCTCTGTGCCAGCAGCTCACTGGTGCTACTGTGGGCAGTGATATACAGATACATTCAAAAACAGGTAAACAATATGCAATTTAAGAAGAAATACTACAGTAGGACCATGCTGCAGACAGGGATAACTTGGAAGAGAAAAGGGAAAGGGTTGCAATATTGTTAATTCCAAGCCTGCCCTACATGGGGTTTATTCAATCCTTCTTACCTTTAAAGACCCAGACTAATTTTTAAAAAGATTAAAAGTTGCAAGTAGGCAGAAAACCCCCAAAACTCTGGAATCTAAAGTACTTTTCTTCAGGTAACACTTCACTCCAGTACAAGTTTCTCAGTTCCATAAGTTTACTTAATTCTTCCCATCAGCAGAAGCGACAGACTAAGGTGACCCAGGTAAGTCAGGTGAGCCAAACTCCCTTCTGAGGTCAGGAGCAGCCCCTGTAATCTCTGCTGTCTATAGTCAGACACATTCATGGGCTATTAAAATGCTTACTGTAATAGCTGGCAACTGGCCCCAAATGGAGATGGCAATGACAGGAGGTGAGAAAATTGCATTCACTGTTTCTTTACATCAGTCTTATCCCAAGAGGTGGTGGAGTTTTATTTTACAAGGCCGATTCCTGCTGCTCCTCCTCTCCATCACCTGGTGCTCCACTCTTTCCAAATTTCAGCAGTGTCAGCAGAGCTGTGCCAGTTTGTGCCCAGTAAGATCAGTGCCCTAGAAAGGAGAGCAGGGCTGGAGGGTCAGGCTATGCTGGTAATAAAACCAACAGGTGACAACAAGTTGGGTAAACTGCAGGCAATAAATCCCCAGCACTAAGCCAGGAATTCTCAGTACAGTGAACAGCAGAGTACCTGAAGATCCCAGCAGGTATCAGAGCCTCCAGGGCCTCAACCCTGCAGGTGCTTCCCATGGAAAGTTACCTGGAGTTGGGGTCTTGGGATGGAGCAGTTTACAGGCCCTATTAGAAGCTGCCTTCTCCAGGGACACCCCCTTGTCTGGTCCAATAAACACCTGAAGAAAAGTACAAAGATCAGTGTCTACAGGCCATTGTACTGTCTGCTCTTTTCTATGGGTCTGAGTCCTGGGTCATCTGTCACCACCACCTGTGGCTCCTCGAACGCTTCCATCAGCGCTGCCTCCGTTCAATCCTAAACATCCACTGGTCTAATTACGTGACCAATGTGTCTGTT
>JAWWLY010000464.1:0-11080 GCA_035041215.1 Gymnopithys bicolor | reverse complement strand
CTAAGGAAAAGATTCCTACGCTTTGGGCAGCCACAAAATTCCTGCACTGAGGATTTCTCCCATTTTCCACACCCTCAGCCCCTTTCCCACACAAAACCATCCACAACAACATTAACACTGGCAGGTTCTCTCCCTTTCAGCAGCAACTCTGAGCCCCACAGAGGCTTCAGGAGGAGATTCCCCCGAAATCCAACCTCAGGGATGCCAAAGATTGTGTCATTCCTGGGAGCTGCAAGTTTGGGTTTAGGTTGCCAGGAGTCCTTTTTTTCCCCTTCCTGGTGGGAATGTGATTTTTGGCCTCAAGGAGAAATTAAAACCAGAATTAGCTGAGGAGGAATTAGTTCTGCACCAAAAGGAATGGGCAGCATCAGGAGTGTGGCCATTTCTTCCTCCTTGTGGGGTTTCCATTACACAAAAATAATTCAACGTATCGAATAGTCCACAAGTCTCTTTGCCTCAAGTTTCTTAAATTTTCATGAATTTTAAATACATTTTAAGCTTCAATTTTTTGCTCTCTGTAAAGAGAGAGAGAAAACCCAAAGGAAAGAAGAAAAAAATGAGAAAAAAAAAAAAAAGAGGTTTGGGGGTTTTTTTTGTTCTAAAAGGACTTTTCAGTGGAAATTCCCATTCCATCAGGAAGTTGAATTCCATTGGGAATGAAAAACTGCTGAGGACAAAGTTCTGAGCAGCTGCTGCAACCCAACCTGCCCCTGCAGCAGGACCTCAATTAGCGGGGCCTGCAATTTTAATTAGCGGTTCTAATAATTGTGCTCCGTGTGAGATGAAACTCTGGGAACCTGCTGGGTCCTTCAGTGTCTCACTGGGGTTTGGGAACCTCCTGAGGTCTGCAAAGCCTCTTCATCATCAGGACCAAAAATGCTCCTCTGAGGGGCAGCACAGCAGAGTTGGAAGGGAAGGGATCCAGTAGGGGAGGAGTTGCTTTTCCCACCCCCAAACTCCTCCTCCTGCCCCCTGAGGGCCCAATGTCTGTGCTTGGTGACCTCCAGTCTCTTCTGGTGCCTCAAGAGGGTGGGTTTGATGACCTTCAGAGCTCCCTTCCAACCCAACCCTTCCAACTCAACCTTTCCAACCCAACCCATTCCATGACTCCAGGACAGGGCAGATGCCAATCCTGCAGTCAAACCAAACTGGGACCAGAAAGGGCTTTGGGGTGGGTTTGATGACCCTCAGAGGTCCCTTCTAATCCAACCCATTCCACGACTCCATGACAGAGCAGATGCCAATCCTGCAGTCAAACCAAACTGGGACCAGAAAGGGCTTTGGGGTGGGTTTGATGACCCTCAGAGGTCCCTTCTAATCCAACCCATTCCACGACTCCATGACAGAGCAGATGCCAATCCTGCAGTCAAACCAAACTGGGACCAGAAAGGGCTTTGGGGTGGGTTTGATGACCCTCAGAGGTCACTTCCAACCCAACACTTCCTACCCAACCCATTCCACGACTCCATGACAGAGCAGATGCCAACATGCAAACAAACCAAACCGGGTCCAGAAAGGGCTTTGGGGTGGGTTTGATGACCTTCAGAGGTCACTTCCAACCCAACACTTCCTACCCAACCCATTCCATGACTCCATGATAGGACAGATGCCAATCCTGCAATCAAACCAAACTGGGTCCAGAAAGGGCTTTGGGGTGGGTTTGATGACCTCTGTGTCTGCTTTCCCAGCAACCCCCAGGTGACCCACTCCACCTGAATTTGGGTTGGTCCTGCTGATCTCCCATGGTGGATGCTTGGCCTGAGGTCATCCCACCTTTCTGGGATGCATCACATGCCCTGTGACACCAGTTTGTCTCCCCAGGCTGATTCCACCCCTGGAAGGAGAGTCCTCCCAGCAGCTTCTGCTCCACTCACACCTGCAGGTGTCCCCCAAGCCACTGGTGGAGCAAGATGACCCCTGAGAGAGCCATCCCAGGCACAGCTGAGGCTGGATTGGCTGTCACACATCAGGGAATCATGGAATGCTTTGGGTTGGAATGGCCCTTCAAGATCATCTCATCCCACCCATGGCAGGGACACCTCCCACCAGCCCAGGTTGCTCCAAGCCCCATCCAGCCTGGCCTTGGACACTTCCAGGGATGGGGCAGCCACAGCTTCTCTGCCAGGGCCTCACAGGGAAGAATTTCATCCAAAAATCCAACTTAAATCCACCCTCCTTCAGCTCAAACCAAAGGGAAGGAAGGACATTTACACCTCACATTCCCAGGGCTCATTTAGAGCTCCCCAAACCCAGTCTTGGCTTCTGCCAAACCCCAACATTTCCATCTCCTCCTTGTGCTTCTCCTCCCGGGGCTGGGAAAAGCAGAGCTGAGTGTCCTCCCAGACCTTTCCAATGGAATGACCCCAATCCCCCCCCAGCTCCTGCCCCTCAGCGAAGGGCCCCAGGATTTGGTAATCCAACCCTGCCAGTGACGTCACTGGGAAAGGATCTTCCTGGGAGCCCGGCTGGGAATCCCAGCGCTCTCCCAGAGGCACAAGGGGGGATTTGTCTCCAGGAATATCGGGGCAGACACGGAGATCAGCACGTGCCAATCTCAAATTACCGCCCGGGGTGGCACCGGCAGTTCGGGGGCACAGCCAGCCCCTCGGCTCGGGGGTGATGTGATGAACACCCATCTGTCTGCACCCCAAATTTAGCCCAGACTGCCCCGGTCCAAGCCCTTGAGATGCCTCCTGAGACAGAGACAGCGCGGCTGGGGCGGGAGAGACGCGCTGGGATCGCGGGAGGGAATTCTGCCCGCAGGGAAAGAGGCTTTTGTGTCCGGGAATAGCTCGTGCCAACAGAGCCCTGAGGGAATGGGCAGCGAATTCCAATTTATCTCCAACCTGGCACTGGATGCCTCGGTGGTTAAAGAACCCGGGGCACGTTTCCACTCTGAGCTCTCAAGGTCAGCAAGTGGCTCAATTTGGCTCCTGGAACCCACAGGTGATTTTTACACATTGCAGGCACTGGCTTTGAAAGCTCGACTAAAAGGCAGGTTTAGTCCAAGTTTTCCAAAAAAATTCCAAACTTCTTGAAAGTTACAGTTGCAGTGGAAAATCACAGAAGCACTGAATGGTTCAGTTTGGAGGGGACCTTGCAGATGATCCATCTCTGACCCCCTAACACACACATGTAGACACATAACCAAATAAATCTTATTTCTTTGGAGGATTAAATTAAAAGAAGGCAGTTTGGGGCAGCTCAGACACCCCTCATGATTCAGGATTTGGAGACAGGAAGATCAAGGTGGTGGAGGAGAGGGAGGGGTATCACACATGGGTATCTACACTGGGGTTTCTTCTGTGCCATCTGAGGTTTGGCCACTTTGGAGATGGGCACTGGGGTGCAAATCCCCCAGCTGGGCTCAGCTGAGCCTGCCCTGTGCCCTCCCTGTGCCAGGACACGAGCAGTGACGTGCTGGCATCGCCATCCCGCAGTGTCACCCCCAGGGCAGCTGCTCCCAGTGGGCAATGAGTCCCACTTGGCAGGTGAGGAGCAGGGAAAGGGGAAGGAAGGGGCAGCAGAGCAGGGGAAATGTGGCCTCTGCCATCTGGAAAGTTGGGCACTCTGAGACAAAGCCCTGCAACAGGAAACCACTTCCATCAACACTGCCCCAGACAGGAGCCAAATGTCTTTGGGTGCAAGGGAGGCCAAGCTCAGGGAGGCCAAAGGAGCTCAGGGAGGCCAAAGGAGCTCAGGGCAGCCAGAGGAGCTCAGGGAAGCCAAAGGAGCTCAGGGAAGCAAAGGGAGCTCAGGGAAGCCAAAGGAGCTCAGGGAAGCCAAAGGAGCTCAGGGAAGCCAAAGGAGCTCAGGGAGGCAAAAGGAGCTCAGGGAAGCAAAAGGAGCTCAGGGAAGAAAAAGGAGCTCAGGGAAGCCAAAGGAGCTCAGGGAAGAAAAAGGAGTTCAGGGAAGACAAAGGAGCTCAGGGAAGTAAAAGGAGCTCAGGGAAGAAAAAGGAGCTCAGGGAAGCAAAGGGAGCTCAGGGAAGCAAAAGGAGCAGCTTTCACACCTCAGGCAGCACAAGAGGGATCTCAGGCTTGAAGGGACACAGGAGGTGCCTGGGGAGTGCTGGCCCAGGATCTCCTGGTGGTCACACAGTACCTGAGTGGGGCATGGACACGTTTCCTGCCCCTCTTAACCCCCCTCCAGCCCTTCACACCCCCCCTCAGGCACAAGCTGGTCCTTGTCAGGGGGAATTCTGAGGGCAACCCCATTCCCTCTGGGCACTGGGCCAAGAGCACTTTGTTCCCCACACCAAATGTGCCAGAATTCAATCCCTGCTGACAGATTTGGGCTCCTCTGGAAGGGGAATGGCCACGAGACCATCAGTGCTGATGGTGCCAGCCCATGCCAGGGAGCAGGGCCCTGTGCTGGGGGAAGGCTGAGGCACCAGGCAGGACTTTGGGAATGATGGAAAACTGGTGGCATGTGGATGCTGTGGATGTGTGGGGGAAACCTGGGGCAGCACAAAGCTCAGGAGGTGAGAAGGAGCGATGCCATGCCTTGAGGGACCAGGAAGGATTCACCAGAGGAGAACACAATTCTGCTCAGTGAATCAGGCCTTTTGGCTTGTCATTAAGGAAGCCACAGAAATGCAGGGTTTAGGTTTCCTTCCAAACCCACCACTGCCACAACTCAGACTCCTCTCATCCAACTTCACCTTCCACAGCACCTAAATCAGGAGCAGAGCTTTGTGGCAGCTCCTGACCACCACAAAAGGCAAGGGATGGGCTCTGGAGGATGATTCAGCCCATCCTAAGCCATGACTCCTGTTGGAGGAGCCCACACTGGCTACTGGGAAAAGCTCAACCAACTGGATCTTGACTTAGATTTGAGCCTGTCTTAAGAAGCTGTTGTGGCTGTCCCAGCCCTGGAAGTGTCCAAGGCCAGGTTGGACAGGGCTTGGAGCACCCTGGGCCAGTGGAAGGTGTCCCTGCCCATGTCAGGGGGTGGAAGGAGATGATCCTGAAGGTCCCTTCCAACTCAAACCATTCTGGGATTCTTTGAATCCTGGTGGTTTTCTCCCCACTGGGAAGGATGTTCCTCTCCATCTTTGGGCTTCTTGCTGGGATTTGGGTTCAAACTCAAGAGCTTTTAGACAAACCCAGGCAAACTCATCCCAGCTAGACCTTCTGGGCACTGAGTCCACTCCCCACTGCAGAGAGGGAAACCAGCCTGGAGACCATGAGCTCATGTCTTGCCTGGCTCAGGGAGGACTCCTCAAGGACATCCCGAGTGGCACCCACCCAGTTTGGTTTTGGCTTTTCTTGTGACAGAAATAAACTGAAACAACTGCCCAGACTCATCTGGGTCCCAAAGAGACTCTCCTGCTCCCTCTGCACCAAGAGGCCAGGCCAGACATGCACTGGCTTTTCCACCCCCTTCTCCAGAGCCTTCCAAGAAAGGGGATGGTGAGTTCCAGAGCCATGTGCTATTTAAAACTCTGCTCCCCCTTCCCTGTCCTCCCACACATCATCTCCTGGGGAGCACAAAAGGTTAAGTGGACTTGGCACTCGGGAACTTGGACCTGGCAGGAGTTTGGGCTTTGCAGCAACCCCTAAAGAGGAGCTGCTTGGGTGGGAATTCAGTCCAAGAGGCTGCAGAGAGTTCCCTGAGCCAGGCCAGGGAGTGTCTCGCTGGGTTCTGGGAAGGTGTCCTGCTGGGCTGGTGGCACTGCCAGCCCAGAGCTGAGGCCTGAGCCTTAAAGGGCAACTCCTTCCTGAGCTGCACCACCTCAGAGCTCTGCTGTGCCCCTGGCAAACAGGAGGCTCGGTCAGCACGAGGGGCTGAGCTCTACCCAGGAGCAAAACCAAGGCTGAGACAATCCTGGGGTTGTTTCCTAGGGAAATAAGGAGAATCTGCTTTGGGGAGCTGAGGTTTTCAGCCCCCTCCCATCCCTGGACAGAGACCCCAGAGACAGCTCCCCCTTGCCCATCCCAGGGCATGGGCAGAGCTGCACCCCTGGGCACAGCAAGGCACTGTCACATTACTGCTGTGTCTGGGCACAGAAAACAGTGTGGAGTGGGCAAGTCTGGTGGAAAAGGGAGCAGAGATGAGGAGAACTGGGAGAAGGGAGCAGGGCCAGAAAGCTGGGAAAGAGGTGAATTAAAACCAGCAGAGAAGGGGAGGAGGAATCCTGTGCAGAACTGCAGCTCGGGAGGAGAGTCAGGGACCAGAAGCTCTTCTGCCCTGTGACACAACCCCACAGGATGCCCATGGGCACCTCCCTGTGCTCTGCAACAGAAGGATCAGGTGGAGTTGGCCAGCGCAGGGAGCACAACCACGCTCGGAAATACCGAGCAGGAGGAGCTGTGCAGGGGCAGAGGAGCAAACAACGACAGAGAACAGCCACAGAAACAAGGGCTGAGGCAAAGAGAGCCCGGCTGGGGATCTGCCCCTCTGCCCTGCCCCTCAGCAGCCCTGGGGAGGCACAGCATGTGCCAGGGCTCGGCATTCCCTGCTCCTCCTGGTTCCCTCCAGCCACGTGTGTGCAGGGGCTGGAGCTGCTGCCCGCCCCCAACCCGCCGCCTGCCTCAATTGGAACCAAACGCACTCTCTGCCTTTTCCAGTCCCCTGGTTTTATAACGGCTTGAAATTAGGCTGATGAGGTGTTTCCTTGCCAGCGCCGTCTATCTCGGGCTAATTACAGGGGCTGTGCTAATTGCGGGCGGCGACCTATGGAACCGCAGCATTCCTGCTGGGCTTCCAGGGGCTCCCAGGCTGCTGCTCCCCCCAGAGCTCCCTCCTGCTCCCTCCCCTGGCTCATTATGCTCCCGAAATGATAATTAAAGGGCTGCAGAGAGAAGGGGCCCTGGCAGAGGATCGGCGTTCCGGGCTCTGGAGAAGGGCCACGGGGCTGGAGCCTGGACAACAAACTGCACCACAGAGAGCTGGAGGGAGGGAATCCACGAGCCAGGAGGAGCAGCAGGGCTGGCAAAGCCTTCTCTTGGCTGGGCAAGGCACTGGGGAGGGGGTGGTTTCTCTGCTTGGATAATATAGGTCAGGTTGGAGAGGGCTTGAAGAACCCTGGGCTAGTGGAAGGTGTCCTTGTCCATGGCAGGGGGTGGACTAGAGCATCTTGATGGTCCTTCCAACACACACTTTTCTGGGATTCTGATACAGCTTCAAACACTGGGGGCAGTGAGATGCACAGACACATCCAAGCCCTGCAAAGCTGCCCTGGAGGGAAAGCAGGATTAGGATCCCCCTGACCTCCGGGGAAGGAACTGGGATGGAGAGGGAAGTGAAGTGACACCACCGAGGTTACCCAGCAAGCCAAGGCAGGAGCCTTAACCCACATCCAAGGTCTGTCCTCATCATCTAAAAGTTCTTCCTTGTTTCCAATCTAAATCTCCTCTTTTTATGTTTAAAGCTGTTGCCTCTTGTCCTGTCACTGCAGGCTCTGCTCACTTCCAGGACCATTCCTGGTGGGCAACCGTGAAGGTCTCACCAGGCTGGGCTCCCACCACAGTCCCCCAGTTCATCCCAGCACCCTGGAGCACAGGAGGCTGGAGGAGATGTTGCTTGTGGTGACTAGAACTGCTCTGCTGGAGGTCCCTGGTGACCTGCACCTCTGCTCCTCTGTCCCTCTGGAGAAGGGGACATCCCTCTGGAGCAGGACCACCCCTTTGGAGCAGGAGCATCCCTTTGGAGCAGGACCATCCCTGTGGAGCAGGACCATCCCTGTGGAGTAGGGGCCATCCCTTTGAAGCAGGACCATCCCTGTGGAGCAGGACCATCCCTTTGGAGCAGGACCATCCCTTTGGGGCAGGACCATCCCTTTGGAGCAGGACCATCCCTGTGGAGTAGGGGCCATCCCTTTGGAGCAGGACCATCTCTGTGGAGTAGGGGCCATCCCTGTGGAGCAGGACCATCCCTGTGGAGCAGGACCATCCCTGTGGAGCAGGACCATCTCTGTGGAGCAGGACCATCTCTGTGGAGCAGGACTATCCCTTTGGAGCAGGACCATCTCTGTGGAGCAGGACCATCTCTGTGGAGCAGGACCATCTCTGTGGAGCAGGACCATCCCTTTGGAGCAGGACCATCCCTGTGGAGTAGGGACCATCCCTTTGGGGCAGGACCATCCCTCTGGAGCAGGACCATCCCTCTGGAGCAGGAGCATCCCCGTGCAGCGAAGGGCCGCAGGGCTTTGCCCGGCTCGCAGCTCCCGCGCTCGGCCAGCACAGCAGGATGCTCCGAGACTTCTGCTGCCATCTACGGCCAAGACTCAATAGTGCAAAAGCAGGTCCAGAGCCCGGGCTGGGTCCAGCCTGGGTTGTCCTCAGCGCTGCGTCTCCACAGGGATGCTCCTCCTCCACAGGGATGCTCCTCCTCCACAGGGATGCTCCTCCTCCACAGGGACCAGGGCTGGAGACCGGGATGGGGGTGAAGGGACTATAAACCCTTTGAGTAACCCTGGCACAGCCATGCCATGAAAAACTTCTGTCCCGGGACACACAGCACCTCAGGATTCTGCCAGTTGGACTCAGAGCCCACCAATACCAGCTATAAATTGCAGAGCCAAGAGAAAGGAGCCGCTTGTGACAGTCTGGGGTGGCAGTGACGCTGCAGGTGACACACAGACAGACAGACAGACACACTTGAAAGGCTTTGGCAAACCATTCTGCCTCTCCCTCTTGGGATAGTTTTCCTCTCTTCTCCCTTTTCCCTGGTACAGATGCCTGGAGAAGAGCCAGTTCTGCATCTGCCCTTTCATCAGCATCCCCCAAAGCTCAGGGGGTTATTTAAAGGGTGAAGGGAGGGCTGGCAGGTGGTGATTGTGCCCTGGCAGCCTTGGCACAAGCCCGTGGATCACCCTCTGTGGATCCCAACAGAGCAGCTGCAGCCACTGCAGCAGCACAGCCCTGTTTGCTCTTCTGGCTGCAGAAATGAAGTGTCTTGATCAGCCCTGGGGTTTTTTGGGGATGTCTCACAGTTTTAATTATCCTGGGCTAATTAGGAGGTGGTTGGTTGATCAGATTCTTGCACCTTTGCAGCAGCCACTTAGCCAGCCTTGCCCTCTGTAATTCCTTTTCTCCTCCAGCTTTTAACCCTCTCCATCATTCCCACCTTGTGACCTGTGCAACAAAAGTGAGGCCTAAAAGGAGGTCCTTGATGGTTTTCTCCACCAGTGTGGTGAGGACAACCAGGCACTGGGGAACAGGATGTGCACCTGGATCACAGACTGGGAACAGTGGGGGTCTGGACCTTCCAGCCAAGCCCCTCTGAGCCCCAGGCTGTGGATCCCAAAGGAAAGGCCAGAGCTGAAGCCCCTCTTTGTCCCCTCAGAGCCCACACAGAGCTGGCTGGAGGTTGGGTCTCTGCTGACATTTGGGGAACAAGAGATCCTGGGAATGCTGTGGATCCAGCCAGGATCCCACAGGCAGTTTGGGTTGAAGCTGGAGAGAACAAAAGCCTCTCCATTGCCCCCATGACCAGGAGACCCCCCTTTCTGAAGTGCAGGATGAAGTTGGGCTCCTGAGCCCACCATCCCAGTCCTGTCCTGCTGGGAAGGCCTCTGTGCAGTCCACATTCCCCAGTTCAGGGGATATAAAACCTGCCAGGTCTGCTGTGCCCTTCCCACCAGCTCATGGCACCTGGGAGTCACCACGTCACCTTTCAGCCAGGGGCTTGGTGGCCACCAGGGGCTTGGTGGCCACCAGGACCTTCCTCCCTGGGCAACACTTTCCCTAAACAACCCCACTGCATAAATTCCTCCACGGCAACATGACCTCACATGCCAGGGATCTGCTTCACAGCTTCAAGGAGCTCTCCATGACTGGGCATGAGGAGTCACCTGCAGGTGGGGAAGGTGAATCATTGAATCATTAAGGCTGGAAAAGACCTCCAAAGTCACCAAGACCAACTTTTGGCTGAATGCCCCCAAGGCCACTAAACCACATCAAGAAATTCAAGCTCTACTCACTTTTTATGTCTCTTTCAGAGACCAAGAGCCCATGGGGAGGTCACCACTGGTGACACCACGAGGCCACAGAAGGGTGAGAATATGAATCCACCCTCTAATGGAAACCCCAGAGAGGGACAAAGCTTGTGTTGCACCACATGGCTGGGGCAAAGGGGATTTGCAGGGAGCCCTTCACCCTCTGGGCTGGAGGAGGACAAGGATGACACAGGACAACAACACAGGAGAGACACTCATGGGGTGGGATTGTCACCAGCCTAACTGGGGACATCCAGTCCTCTAGGACAGCATTCCTTCAGTCTGCTTTAATCACCTCCTAGATAATGTCTCCACATGTGGGTGTTCCAGCCCGTGATGGGGGTTGTTTGGAGGGTTGCTGAGAGCTCCTCTGAGCTGCTCTGCCAGCAAATGCAGCCCAGCTGGAATCACTCTGGATTTCCAGCTGCCTCCTGAGGCACCACCCCAGAGCACAGGGTGAGTTGTGTGAGCACAGACAGACCTCCCATGTGCCATGAGGGCTCTTCTTCAGTGCTCAAAGAGCCCTGACAATGCATCTGACTGTCCAAGGGGATGGTCTTCTCCTCGACCACATCCCTCCAACAAAACCATGTAGAGCTGGTCGAAGTAGCCGATGGAAAACACACACTCAGCTGACAGAGCAGAGCATCTTCCTCAACACCTCCATTCCAGGGCTGTGCCACCACCTGTCCCTTGCAGAGGATGTACCTCCCACCCCCAGATCCTCCTGGAGTGGCAACAATTCCCTGAAAGAGAGAAACCTGAAGCACTGGGTGTGCCTCATGCTCATGGTCTCCATCCTCTTCTCATCCTTCTTGCCCAAGAGCCATTGGATGAAGTAGGAACAGCCCAGCTTAATGGGAAGGGATTTCTGCTCAGGCCAGTTTGCCTGTCACTGTTGCATCCCTGGAACAGGATTGTTCCCAAGATCCCATCCCAGGGATCCTCTGACTGAGGAGCACTGAGGAGTCAGGAACAATCCTGTCCCAGGGATCCTCTGACTGAGGAGCACTGAGGAGTTGGGAACAATCCTGTCCCAGGGATCTTCTGACTGAGAAGCACTGAGGAGTTGGGAACAATCCTGTCCCAGGGATCTTCTGACTGAGAAGCACTGAGGAGTTGGGAACAATCCTGTCC
>JAWWLY010000463.1:0-11083 GCA_035041215.1 Gymnopithys bicolor | reverse complement strand
GTCCATGGTCAATGGGGTGTCCATGGTCAGTGTGATGTCCATGGTCACTGTGGTGTCCATGGGCAGTGTGGTGTCCATGGTCAGTGTGCTGTCCATGGTCAGTGTGATGTCCATGGTCAATGTGGTGTCCATGGGCAGTGTGGTGTCCATGGTCAGTGTGATGTCCATGGTCAATGTGGTGTCCATGGGCAGTGTGGTGCCCATGGGCAGTGTGATGTCCATGGTCAGTGTGCTGTCCATGGTCAATGTGGTGTCCATGGTCAGTGTGATGTCCATGGTCAGTGTGCTGTCCATGGGCAGTGTGCTGTCCATGGTCAATGTGGTGTCCATGGGCAGTGTGGTGTCCATGGTCAATGTGATGTCCATGGTCAGTGTGCTGTCCATGGGCAGTGTGGTGTCCATGGGCAGTGTGATGTCCATGGTCAATGTGATGTCCATGACCAATGTGATGTCCATGGTCATACAATGCTCCATCCCATCCAAAATGTGCAGGACTTGATGCCAGTGATGTGTGACAGCTGATGGAACAGTCATAAATAACAGGTAAAATATGGGCAGAAAATGCCTGCTGAGATGCCAACAGCAGGTTCTGGGAGCCAGAGCACTGCCAGCCTGCGGACAGGTGCATCCCTGAGGATGCAACCAGGAGTAACATTGGGTACCCCAGATCAGCCTCTGGTGCCCTGCAGAGCACAAAACCAAGAAATAGCAACAACAAACAACATCTGGAAAAGGGAAACTTAGTTTAAAAAGATGGAAAACAGTCTAGGAAGGCAGGAAGCAGCAAAGTGTTGCCTGTCTCATCTGGAGGATGAGAGAAAGAGCCCAGGAAAGGCAAAGCTCATCTGAGAAAAACAGGAAATCAGATTATCTGAGGGTGGGTCCAGGTGAAAGAGAAACACTTGCCCCAAGAAGTGGTGTCCTGCATCCCCTCATGTCTCTACAGTATCCAAAATCACTCCCTTCCCACCCAAACCCAGCCTTTCCCTGCAGAAATTTCTCAACCTGGGCCACCACCCCACCAAGGGACAATGGCCTGACTCGATTCCAACCTGGATCATCCACACAGGAGACTTTGCCAGCATCGACTGGCCCTGCCCCTGGAGTGGCTGGACGAGCACCCCACTGGTGGCAGTTCCAGTAACACTTATATACAATATATTGTGTAAGAGATTAATCACACACACAGGAAGAGCGAGAAATACACCCACAAACTCACCCTGCTGGGAGTAACCCTGTAGTAACCTGAAACTACACACTTGCTTCACCAGAAGGAAAGGTGGAGGAAGGACACAAAGGCACAAAAACCAGGGTGGAAGGAGGTGGATGCTGCCCAGGTCTCCTCCACAGGCACATCCCAGCACGTCTGACACACTCCAGGATACAAACACAGGGGTTTATTTACTGAGGGCAATTTAAACTCAGCACAAACTCAGCCTTTCCCAGAGGCTATTTCCAACACACAGAGGTTTCCTACAGCCCAGATGTGGCTTTTCTGAGCACAAACAGCTGCTGAAAACAAACCCAAAGGCCACCAGATAAACACCAAAGGTGAAACCTCCCCAAAAAGCCACCCTGGGGCAGCCCCAGCCCAGCTCCTTGGGAGGCAGCTCCTCCCTGGGTTGTGCCAGGGTGGCTGCCAGGTCTTCATGACTCAGGGAACTGAGAGAGGTTAAAAATACCCTCACCCAGCTTTGGAGCAGTTGTTGGGTTGTTTTTAACCCCAGCTGAGCCCCTGGGGCGGTCACTGCCACAGGAGCTGTGTGAGGGAGGGCCTGGGGGCACAGGAACCCCAGAGCAGGAGTAAATGTCCTTCCCAGCATAGCAGCTCTCCATGCAGAGCCGGAGAACAGGACAAATACAGCATTCCCAGGTCTGCCACCAGCTCCAACCCTCCACCCAGGGCTCACACCCACAGGGACTGGGGCAGGGGAGCACAGGGAGCACATCCCTCTGCCACCACAGATCCCCCGAGGGGGCACTGCCCACCCCAAACATCACAGCAGCACCGCTGGGATAACTTACATGCTTTTATTAGCAGCAACAGGCATTTAAAAAAAAAACCAACAACACAAAGTCTTCAAACCGATTTGCAGGCAACTCCCTTCAATGCTTAGAAAAGTGTTCTTTGTAAAAAGTGTGGCTGCGTTTCACAGCTGCAAGTGCAACAAGGAAAGTGACAACCCACCCTGCAGCTCCCAGAGGGGCTGGAATCTCATTTACTCCACCCAAACTCCTTTGCTTCTTTTAATTGTTCCATGGAACCCCAGTCTGAGATGGCCCATTGCTGCCAGCCCTGAATATTCCAGTGATCTCTCCCAGTTTTCCAATTTGCCCCTGGAAAGAGGTGTAGGACAGTTCAGGGATGGGATTTGAGCCTCTCCCAGGAGAACTTCTGCTCTCCAATGAGAAAGAATAACTCTGAAAAGAGGGTTCTCCCCCTCCCCTGGCCAGGAAAGCTCTCTCAGCTCTTCAGGCAGGACTCCAGCACAGAAATCCCCCTCAGATCAGTGGCTCAAACCATGGGGAGGTCCCCAGGACAAGTGCCCAGGACACCCAACACCCAATCCAGAAGCGCTGGGAGGGTGCTGGACCTGGAGTTGTCCCCATTGGATGGAAGGGGGGGGGTTCAAACACCCCAGGGTGACCATCAGTGGGGTCCAGCACTCGGGGACAGCATTCAGTTCCCTCCAGGGGAAGATGCTCCTTGTGCCTCCATTTCTACAGGAATAACATCCCCTTCAGAGCAAAGCCCAGGTGAGACCTGCAGAAGCAGCACAGGGATGGAGGGGACAGGAGGGGACAGAAAGGGCTGCCCTGCCTTATCCAACCAAGCCAAGGCTGTTGTCACCCATAGCAGCAGCAAACAGGAAGGACAAACTGGCACTGACACATGGCCAACCCAGCTGGCTCATGGCAGAGGAGGGGATGTCCTCAGGGATGTCCCCCAGATCCTGCCAGAGCCCAAGGAGAACAGAGATGGGCTCAGGAGCATCCCAACATCATCCAGCAGCAGCGATTTCTTTGGGATTTGCTTTTGGAAATGGAACTCCTTTGCTGCTCTCCCATTCCCTGCTTCCTCCCAACCCCTCTGCTCACCTCCTGGATGCACACACAGAAAAATCCTGCCCTTTTTCCTCCCTCACAGGGTCAAAAGGGGTAGAAAGCCCACAGAGCCACCCTGGAAAACCTCTGGCACAGCAGCACCCTGGGAGGCCACAGTGAGGGGCTCAAGCCCAGGAAGGCAGAGCTGGCGCCAAAGCAGCATTTCCTGGCATCCCCAGGACTGTGGATCTGCCCAGTGGGCATGGTGGCTCTTTCCAGAGCCATCAGCCCCTCCAGGCCTCTGGAGGAGCCAGGAGAGGAACAGAGGGCTGGAGCAGGCACAGCCTGCCCAACCCTCCCCAGGGATGGGTGAGGGGCTCTGGGGAAGAGCAGGACAACACAAATAGTGCAAGTTGACGTTTTCCAAAATAATGTTTGTGAGTTTGATCAACTTGAACACTTCAGAGGTGAGTCCAGGAGAGGCTGGGACTGGATGGGACATGTGGCACTCCCAGCAACATCCATCATAAGGGGACGGAGTGAGGGAACAGCTGGTGTAGCTCTACCTGCAAGGAGAGGAGAGAGCTCCACCTGAGCCATGTCCTGGGCATGGTCCTGGGCATCTGCTGCTCACCCCTCCAAGGCCTCAGGCAGCTCAGAGTGTCTCATGCTCGTAGTGGTAATGCCAGAAGGTCTGGACTTCTGCTCGACTTCAAATTCCAAGGGATACCTTGGCCAATTTGTCTCTGGCAGGAGTTACCTGGGACCTGGCTACACAAGACACCTGAGAGCTCTCGTGTTCAACCAGCTGCAACATGGGATGGGGTTTCCATCCTTAGGGACCCACTACCCTCCAGGAAGCTCCAGTTAACAGCCCAAGTGTGGTTGTGGTCATGCAGAGTGAGTAATTCCTGAGAACACTTCGAGACTCACTCAATTCCCAGAAATCTCTGGAGTATCCAAACACCCACCCATTGTGGAGTGTGTTCCAGAGCTAAGGTAACCAGGAACATCAAGCTCTGAGTAGGAGAATCAAGAATATTTCCAGAGTAAATCTCAGTGAGGACTAAACAGGGGAGGACAGCAAATCCTTTGAGCCTTCAGAGTGGGGAGAGCAGCCCCTCAAACTACCTCTGACCAGGAGAGGCCAGGACAGCACCCCAAGCTCTCCCATTTCTCCAGTTCCCTCAGATCCAGCCAAGGATAAACTTGGGCTTGGAGAGGGCAAAATTTGGCTGGAGCAGTGGGGCCATCCCCAGGAGGGGACTGGAGGCATCTTACCTACAGAGGTGACATGGCCTTTCTGTTCTCCTGCACCAGACAAAGACACCTGGGGAAGAAGCAGCCATCAGAATCATCCCAGAATGTCTGGGGTGGAAGGGACCTTAAAGCCCAGACAGTTCCAAACCCCTGCCATGGGCAGGGACACCTTCCACTAGAGCAAGTTCCTCCAAGCCCTATCATCATCATCATCATCATCATCATCATCATCAATCTGTATTAAAGCCCCAGAGTTGATGCTCCAGGTGGGAAACCTCAATCCAGGAGCACCCATGAGCCCTTCCTGACACAGGGTGAGGGTTTGGGATCTGGGAGAGACACCCCTGCCCACCCCCAAACTGCCTCACAGGTCCCAGTCCCATCAACAGGCCACGTGTGAGCAGGGAGAAGGGGAGTGTGATGGAATGAGGAGGGATAAGGAGAGCAGGAGCACAGCCAGGAGCTTTTCCAGCACCTCCCCAGTGCCCCGAGGCTCTTCACAGGAAAAACCTGCAATCTTTGTGCAATAACAAAACACACCTCCAATCCCCAGGGGGAACCTCCCGCTCCATTCAAACCACCAGAGGCAGGTCCAAGCGTGGGTGGCTTTTGTTTTTATTTCAGTTGGCAATCTGGAATTAAAATCCCCACTTTGCCAGGGATTAGGGATGGGATGAGCCAGAAAGTACACTATGCAAATCCAAAAAAGGAGGAAAAGCAAGACTGGAAGCTCATTTCCCTTCTGAGGGCAGAGCACAGTGAGGGGCTTGGTGCTGCCACCCTAGAAGGGATGTGTGACATCCCCTGGCAACCACAGGATTTTGTGGGGAGCTGGCCCAGATCAGGACAGTCAAATGTATCTGCCTGTTCAGAACAGGCAGGAGGGGTTTTCATGACAACCTTCCCTCTGGTGTCTGGGAAGAGGGAGGCAAGAGAAGGAAAAGGAGGACATGGACAGCATGGCCTCCTTGGACTGGGGACACCCTGCTTGAAACAACAGCTGGGACAAAGTCCACCCCCTGCCTTTGGGATGCTGGGGTGAGAAAGGCAGGTCTTGTCCTGCCACTTGGGATCCTCTTGCCCATCCCTTCTGGCACTCAGCACCTGCCATGGCACCCACCAGGAAAGAATCAGCCCCACCATCCCCACCTGCTCAACCCAGCACCCACCTGCTCAGCCCAGCATCCATCTGTTGAACCCAGCACCCACCTGCTGCACCCAGCACCCACCTGCTCCGCCCCAGCACCCCCCTGCTCATCCCAGCACCCACCTGCTCTCCCCCAGCACCCATCTGTTGAACCCAGCACCCACCTGCTCAGCCCCAGAACCCACCTGCTCAGCCCAGCAACCCCTGCTCACCTCAGCACTCACCTGTTCAACCCAGCACCCACCTGCTCAGCCCAGCACCCACCTGCAAGGGAGCCGACGATCACACACAGCAGGATCATGGGCAGCACCACGTTTGCAGAGTCTGCAAAGGGGAGAACCCTCACCCTCTGCACCAGAGCGAATTTAACCCCCCACTCCCAGTCCCACTCCCAGTCCCACTCCCAGCCAGAACCTGCCCCTGCAGCCCTGGGGGCACCACGGGGGGGGGATCCCTCTTTGGGGGTGTTTTTCCCATGCCTTTCCCTGGGCTCGGGGCAGGATTCCGCACTCACTGTGGACCTGGAGCAGGAAGGAGGTCTCGTTCTGGCTGACAGCGTTGCGCACCACGCAGGCGTAGTACCCGCTGTCGCTCAGCACCGCCCGGACGATGCACAGCGTGTTGGCCTCCACGATCCGGATGCGTTCACTGCCCAGCAGCAGCTCCCCGTTCTTCTTCCACCAGTACGAGTCTGCTTTCCCCTCCAGGACGTTGCAGACCAGCTTGGTGCTCTCTCCAGCCTTCACTGATGAGTTGCCCACGATTTCTGGCTCGGACAGCGGTTCTGGGGGGACAGAGGGATGTCAGCAGGGAAACCCATGGCTCTGCAGATCCCAAACCACGGCGATCCTGGCTCCCAGTCAGGGAGGAGGGTTGGCCATGTGTGGTAGTTTTGGCTTTAGTTTTAGCTAGGCCTCAGTTTCAGCAGGCCCAGAGAGTCTACGTGGATTAGAAGGGACAAGCATCACCTGACTTAAGCAACCAAAGAGGTATTTCAGACCATTTGACATTAAAAACAAGTATGGAAGAAAGTGTAGGAGGTGCCTGGTTCAGTCCCTCGATGGCTGGGTGCTCTCACCCTTGCTGAGGGTGTTGGGCCTCATTCACCACTTCACAGCTGTTTGGTTTGGGAAGTACCCTTTTTTTTGTTGTCAGTTTTCTCCTCTCTTGCCGGGTATCCTTTGAGGGGAGCTTGCTGGAGTGTTTTTGTGAGCTGGGGTGGTGGAAGTCTGTGTTGTTTGGGTGGGCGACTCGGTGGCTGTTGTAGTTGGTTTGGGTTTTTTCCCACATTTGTATATATATCTATTATATCATATTCTGGTTTTAATTCTCTCTTTTGTATAATACAAGAAGCTTGCTATTTGTGGGTTTGGTTTCTTCTTTTCTCTTTTTCTCCTCTTCATTTTTTTCTCCTCTCTCCTCTTGCCTTCCTGGGGGAGGGTGGATTCTCTCCCTCTGTGTTGGTCAGTCGATATTTTGCCAGCCCAACCCAACCCACCAGGGCCTCACTCACCAACCACCTGCAGCTGGAACCAGTCCGTGGCCTCCTCCTCGGAGCGCAGGCGGTACAGCCGCCCGTCGTCGCGCCGCAGCACCATCCGCAGCGACAGGTCGGTTTCGTTGAACGTCGTGCGGTTCTCGTAGAGGTGGGACGTGCTGGGGGGCCGGTCGAAGGCGTAGCTGAGGATGACGCCCTGCTCTGTGCCAGCCCGGTACTCCCAGGCCACGGCCCTGCCCAGGCGCAGCCGGGGCGCAGTGAGCAGCACCGTGCAGCCCACGGCCGACACCAGGTGCCCCGCGGCCGGGCCGAGGTCGGCCGAGTAGCACGGAGCGAGTGTGCGGGCTGGAACAGAGACCAGAGAGCCACTGCACCCACCTGGGAGGGGCTGCAGGAACCCTGCCTGGCTCAGCTCCTCACAGACAGTGGGGCTCTCTGAGGAGGGAATTATTTATAGAATCATGAATCATGGCATGGTTTGGAAGGGACCTTAAAGATCATCCAGTTCCATGGACAGCGACACCTTCCACTAGACCGGGTTGCTCCAAGCCCTGTCCAACCTGGCCTTGGACACTCCCAGGGATGGGAAGTGTTGGGAAACAACTTGTGTCAGGGCCTCTCCACTCTCACACAGAGGAATCCTTTCCAAAATCCCATCTAACCCTGCCTTCACTGTGAAGCCATTCCCCTTGTCCTGTCCCTCCATCCCTTGTCCCCAGTCCCTCTCCAGCTCTCCTGGAGCCCCTTCAGGCTCTGCAGGGGGGTCTCACCAGAGGGGTACAATCCCCCCCTCCTCCCGTGCTGCCCACCCTGGGAGGATTCAGCCGCCTTGGCCGGGTCGTGTTGAGCGTCTCATCCACCAACACCCCAAGTCTTTAAGCAGACACGGAAATTCTCCTCCCACGTTGCAGGGGCACCCACGGCGGGGCCGGAGCTCGGGACCCCCTGGCAGCGCCCCCGCCCGCGGTCCCTGCCACCAAACCGCGCCGGGAGAAGCTGCAGGTCCCTTCCCGACCTTTCTCGAAAAGCTTTTCTCCACGATTACGGCGTGCCCGAGCCGGGATTCGCCTTCCCCTCTCAAAGCAGGCGCCGGGAGAAGCTCCAGCTCCCCAACCCCGGGAGGGGCTCGATGTGTGCGAAGGGTCCCTCCAGGCTGTCCCCACGGGGCTGGCCCCAACTCACCCAGCTCAGCAAACCCTCCCCAAACGCGCCAGTGAGACCCCCGGGCACCCCCGAACGTGCCGGACCCCCGGCGGGACCCGGCGCGGGGGGTCTCGGTTATTGACCCCCGTTCCTCCCGGGACAGAGACTCGCCTGTGATCCCCGGGCCGGCTGCCGCTCTGCCGGGGGCGAGGAAGAGGAGGAGGAGGGGAAGGAAGAAGAGGAGCAGGGGGACGCGGCACATCTGCGGGGCCGGTACGGCGGCAGCTCCGCCACGAGCCCGGCCAGATCCGTTGGGGCGGGACCGGGCGGTTCTTCTCCTCCTCCCCTCCCCGCCCCTTGCTCTCCTCCTCTTCTTCCTCGGCCTGTCTTTCTCTCCCCTCCCTTCCCCTTCTTTCCCCTCCCCTACTTTCCTCTCATCCTCCTCTTCCTCTTTTCCGCCTCTCTTCCTTCTCTTCTACTCCTTCCTTCCTCCTTTCTTCTTCTTCTGCTCCTCTCTTCTCCCTCTCCTCTTCCTCTCCTCTTTTCTCCTCTCTCCTCTCTTCTTTTCTCCTCTCTTCTTTTCTCCTCTCTTCCTTTCTCCTCTCCTCTTTCTCACCTTCTCCTCTCCTTCCCTCCTTCCCTCCCTCTCTCCCCAGGACATCCAAGCCCACCACTCAGAGCCCCCCAAGGCCCCGGGGCCCTGCCTCCTCCTGCCCCTCCTGTACCTGCTCTCCCTGTCACGGTGCAAACCCCCCAAATCCCAGCAGGGAGACACTGAGGGAATGGCCTCACCCCACCCTCTGCCCCTGGGGCTCCTTCACAGGGCAAAGGATGCCACCACAGCAACAAAAACTGGGAATTAAGCGTTACCTGGAGCAGGGAGGGCTGTTTGAAGGACAGGGCCACAGTCAGGACACAAAGATCCCACTGCTGCGACAGGAGGTTTATCACAGAATGTTCCAGGTGGGGAGGAGGAGGATGTTTTTCTCCTTCCCCAGGTTGTTTCCATCACCTGGGCAGCTTAGGAGGGTTCTGGGGGCACAGACACAGATGTGTTGTGGCAGGAAAACCCTACATGGTGTTTTTGGGGGCTGGAGGCTGGGAAACCAACCCTGGAGATATAGAGATGATAAAAAATAGATATAGGTATAGATAAGTGGATAGATAAAGCTACAGAAATAGATATAGATTAGATGTAGGCATCGAAATCTCAGCCAAGCCAAACTGGTTTGAACACCCTCCATGGCACCTATTCCTGGCCCCCAACAACCTCAGAAACACAACAAACTCCACACCCATCACCTCTGGGTCCCCTCAGTCCCTTCCAGAAGGACATTCCCCCTTGAGAAGGGTGGCTTGGCCCCCCCTCAGAGGGGAGAGGCTGTGCTGGGATTGCTGATGTGGATGGAAGCAGCAGTGCTGGGGGCTCCAAGGGCAGGTGAGAGACGCCACACACCTGATGTGGCTGCAGCTGGGAATGGGATGTTTGGAGCTGCCCCATCGGGAATTCACACCTCCTGGCATCCCCATCCAGCCTCAGGGAGAGCAGGGCCAGGAGTAGGATGGAGCCGCCACCACCACGAATAAGCCTCGCACAGTTTTTGGGGTGTCTCGTGGGGGATGTTCTGCTCCCTCCACGAGTACTGGACCCCTCCAGGACCAGGAAGGGCAGCGGGGCTGCAGGGACAGGGGCTGGAGCCGGGACCAGACCCAGCATGGCCAGAGGAGGATCTCCAGGACGACATCGAGAGGAGGAGCACGGACTCGGGCAGGAGCCAACGCAGCCATCCCACTAGAGGGAGCGAGGGGACCAGCTGTCCGAGAGCGAGCGGAGGAGCTGCGATGAGGGAGCCCAGCCCCGGGAAGGAGCCGCAGCAGAAAGTTGCCATCGGGGGTGCTGCTGGCCAGCGCATGTCTATCTCGGGAGCTGCTACCCCACCTCGGGATGTTCCACAGGGTGTTGCTGGGTCGGCAGTGTTAGGCCTCTACATCCCTTGCTGGTCTTCATGAGGATCCTCCACCCAAACTCCCACCACCAGCCCATAGAGCAGCCCTGGATCCTCCCTGCTGCTCCTTTCCCTCTCTCCTTACCCCTTGGTTCCCAACCTCCAGGTCCCACCACCAGCCTGAGGTCAGCAAGGGTTGTGAGCACCACCTTGTGCCCATCCAAGCCAACCCATCCTGTCCCATTTGGGGTGACCACCCATCCCTCCAGCCTGGCATGTGTGAGGCTGGAGCAGCTCTGGAGATGTCCTGGTGCCACCAGGCAGGGAAGGTCTCCACCCTCCCCATGACAACAGGGGCAAGCAAATCCTGGCCCCAAGGGTGGGGAGACCCAGGGAAAGGCTGGGGTGCCCTTCCAGATTTGGGGGGGAATAGGCTGGACCCTCATGGCTGGTTCCTCCTCCTGCAGCCTCGTAGCAGCCCAAAGGCTGGGAGATGGTGAAGGGGCCAAATCCTGCTGCCCCTTCACACTGCGCAGCCAAAGCCAGGTGTGCATCAACCCCAGATGTGCAAGGTCCACCCAACGCAGTGTTCCTATCAGACAGAAGCAGGCAGGGAGCACAAAAGGCTCAGGAGCTTCCCCAACAAGGGGAAGGGGCCTCTCACATCTCCACGGGCAGTAAATGGAGTTCAGCATCTTCAAAAGGAGCCAGAGAGAGAATTCTGGGGAGGGGGAGGGAGGAAGGGATGGGAAAATGCTGAGCCAGCAGGAAACCTGCAGTGGGAGGCTCTGAGTCAGCCACAAACATAGTTTCACTGAAACCACCCTTCCCAGGCTCCACACAGCTCCAGATTCCCAGGAACAAGGCACGGGGGCCCTGCCCTCACACACCAGAGCTCGTGGCCTCTGCCCACCTGTGTGGGTAGGATAGGAACTGGGGGGCACTGGGAGGCCAGGCTGGAGGTCTCTGCACAGCACTGGTCCAAACTCAGCAGTTTGAGCCTGATCCAGGTGGGTTTAGGGGAAAGGATGAGGCTGAAAGGCA
>JAWWLY010000462.1:0-11089 GCA_035041215.1 Gymnopithys bicolor | reverse complement strand
GGTCTCTTCTCCCAGGCACTCAGCAATAGGACAAGGGGTCATGGGCTCAAGCTCTGCCAGGGGAAATTTAAGTTGGAGATCAGAAAAATATTGTTTCCAGAGACAGTAATCAGGCATTGAAATGGCCTGCCCAGAGAGGTGGTGGATTCCCCATCCCTGGAGGTTTTTAAACTGAGATTAGACATGGCACTGAGTGCCATGATCTGGTAAATGGACTGGAGTTGGACCAAGGGTTGGACTTGATGATCTCGAGGTCTTTTCTAACCCAATTGATTCTATGATTCTTTGATTCTATGATTGTATGGTTCTAAGTACAGGAAGTCCAACACAGAGATTTTGCAGCTTTGTACTGTTTTGGTTTCGTGATGTACGATAATACACTGTGACTCCTGTAACATCTGTGTGAGTAAACAGGGATCACCTACCCTGGGACAAAGGGCTAACCAGGAGTATTTGTAATGCTGATTTTTACCAAACCTTTAATATCTGTCGGACTGGGTGGATTAAAAATATCCAAATTTTTCAGTCTGCAGAGAGAGTGCAGATTAATTTTTTTTATAAGCAGAATTGTCATGGTAAAATAATTGGTAGGTCCAACAAATGGAAGAATTACAGGAATTTGCAATAGCGAAAATTTATATTCTTAGAATTAATTTTTTCCCAATTGTCAGCTCTGTGACCTTATAATTTAAGCACATTGAAACAGCCAGTTCTTCACATCGAAAAGGTTGATCATTGGCTTAACTGTTGCTTCTGCCAAGAAGAAACAAACATGAATAACAGAGAATTTCCATAGTGGGATTCCATGTGTTTGTACCCAGGCAATGCACTGCTCAACCCTATGTCTCTTGTCACAGCCCTCCTGCTAGAAATGAAGCTCTGTTTTTGCTGCCTGCTATGAGGAAAGGTTGGGAGAGTTGGGATTGTTCAGCCTAGAGAAGAGAAGGCTTTGGGGTGACCTTATTGTGGCCTTGCAGTGCCTGAAGGGAGTCTACAAGGAAGATGGAGAGAGACTGTTTCCAAGGACCTGGAGTGACAGGACAAGAGGCAATGGCTTCAGACTGACAGACAGTTGGTTTAGATTGGATGTTAGGAAGAAATTTTTCCCTGTGAGGGTGGGCAGGCCCTGGCACAGGTTGCCCAGAGAAGCTGTGGCTGTCCCATCCCTGGAAGTGTCCAAGGCCAGGCTGGATGGGGCTCTGAACAACCTGGGCTAGTGGAAGATGTCCTTGCCCATGGCAGGGGGTTGGAATGAGATCATCTTTAATGACCCTTCCAACCCATACTGTTCTTTGAAGGTTGCATTTCTTCCCACATTTTCAAAACAAGACTCTGCCTTTTTTTTTTTAAATTATTTTGTTAAAATTCATTCTAAAACACCAAGTAGAGGTTTTAAATAATCTCAACAGAAATTCCGACACTGTGAAATGAGATATTGACATTGCTTCATCTGGTTGTATATGACAGGATTCCTGTGCTTCCTACCACGCAGGGAGTTGTTGAGCTGGGCAGACATGAGGTTGGAGTTGGCTGTGTGTGGGATGTCAGGGACGTGTGTGGTGCCAGCAAAAGGTTTCAGCAGTGGAACAATCAGGGATGTTTTGAAAGACTACTGGGCACAGCATTTTCACTCTTCTTCATCTCCCAAGTTTGTTGTATGTCATCATAATCCCCAAAGAGAAAACTCAGTGAAACTTCACTTCTTTCCTCTTCTGTCTTGGTGCCTGAGGCAGATCCTCAGAGGTGCCATCACATCCTGTGGCTCTGACTCGCCTCTTTCTTTTCACACTTGGCTCCTGCATGAGCATTTAGTTTTCTGAACGAAAAAATCTCCCTCCCTCTTCTCACGTCATCTATAATTTTATAATCCTCTTTGGCACGTTGCTCGCTGCCAATCTGTGGCAGTTTCCTGCTCCTGCATCTCTCTCCCACGTCCCTCAGCCGTGGCATGCAGAGACCACGTCCTGTTCCACCCAAGAGACCATGCAATTCTAGTCTTTGTCACCCCTTCTTGGAATTCAGGGACAGGTTTACATTCCAGCAGCAACTCCACTGCATCCCCCAATCTCACACTGCCCTCCACTGAGAAAGGAATTTTCCATTTAAAAGTGGAGAACTAGAAGCAGTGAAAACTTCTCACAGCAGCAGCTCTGCAATGCAGATTCCCTTGCCTTTTTCCCTCCCCACTTCATCATTAACTCTTTGGGTTTACCCACTAAAGGGCCAGAACCTCTCAGTTTTGATATCCCTGTGCTGTCGTAGCCTTCAAATTTCCTTTACTGCATTCCTCAGCCCAGTTCCACCCCCAACAGCATCTTGGGCCTCTCTGGAGCAGAGAATATAAAAAATATCAGCATTGTATTGTATTTGAGAATTCAAAAAGGAAACCACAAGTACACTTGCTGTCTACAGCAGGACTGTCAACAATGTGGATTCAAGCAATCTCTTTTCAATTTGATCTCTTTAATCCCTGAAGATCAGTTCAGGTATTTCTCCTTCCCTGCCATTCATCTGTTCTGTGAGAACTTGTCCCAACAGATTAATAAAAATGGGCCTTTCTAGGTTTTTCCAGCAAGTGGATGTGAATAAACTACCACATCCTTCAAAATCCACAGACCTGGGATATGTTGGTAGTGGGTCATGCAACTGGGCAAACTGGAGACAATGCACAGGGTGCTTTCTAATAGAACTGGTTGGAAACATGCTGAGGGTCATAGAATCATAGATTAAACTGGGTTGAAAAAGACCTCTGAGATCAACAAGTCCAACTCTTGGTCCAACTCCAGTTCCTTTATCAGATCATGGCACTCAGTGCCACATCCAATCTCAGCTTAAAAATCTCCAGGGATGGTGAATCCACCACCTCTCTGAGCAGGCCATTCCAATGCCTGATTACTCTCTCTGCAAAGAATTTTTTTCTGATCTCCAACTTAATTTTCCCTTGGCAGAGCTTGAGCCCATGCCCCCTTGTCCTATTGCTGAGTGCCTGGGAGAAGAGACCAACCCCCACCTGGCTAGAACTTCCCTTCAGGTCTTTATTTTTCATGTCTCTACGCTGAAAGGTCACAGGCAGGACAGCAGATGATGCACTTTTCTCCTTCCACTCATTCCCAAGGTAGAGTATATGGCATTTTCTTATTCCACTCTTCCACCACAGCCCAGATGACTATCACAGAAGTCACAGCAGCTTTCCCTGACAAGCCATGGCACTAACACTCAGCCCATTTCCACCAAACTGATGGATAACTATCACACCAGGCAACAGAGTGTCATAATCAGGGTTTGTTTCACAATCTGCATTAATCTGCAATGGAAAGACAAGTTAGTCTTTTCCTTGGTGAGAAGAACCAATATTCACCCACCCTGAGGAGCAGGCAAACACTTTATTGCCTTTTTTTTTCTGGTTCAGTAGCACAAATTAAAAATGTTTAAAAATGCAGATGAGGTGGCCTAGCACAGTTTCACTCAGGCAGGGTGCCAGGGCTTGTTATGTAAAGTGCTGATCTTTCCTACTTTTCAAATTGGATGTGGAACAGTCAGACAGATTCCAACCCTCCTTTCTGGCAACAGGCCCAGCCCCTGGCACTTCCATATCAACTGGACCCCTCGTAGCTGCCCAAGGTGTCACCCAGACTCAGAGACTGCAGGGATGATGTTGATGATGGCAATGTCCTTCTCAAGAATCCATGGCATGCTCTTCCTCTTGTCCCTCCTATGCTGTTCTGCTCAGCCTGCAGCTCCACTGCTGCCTTCCTCCACCTTCCTCGGTCCTTCCCACAAGGTCTCCCTCTGCTGGGACCACGATGAAGTGGACCTGATGACAATTGAGCTGCAGGTCTGTACAACTGGCTGAGTGGCCTTTGGATTCAGTCCTCAGGGAGAGTTACCTGGATCTGACACAGTGATAGGAGGTGTCTTCCCAAATGACAGCATCTACATCTCTGCAAGTGGGAAAGAGTTCCTCTGCAGCCCCCTTTACCAAGGGTCATGCTCCAAATATATTGAAATAAAAATATGTTGAAAGACTGAGAGAATTGGATTTTTTTCAGACTGGAAAGGCTGGGAGAGTTGGGATTGTTCAGCCTGGAGAAGAAAAGGCTTTGGGGTCACCTAATAGTGACCTTCCACTGCCTGAAGGGAGCCCACAAGGAAGATGGAGAGAGACTATTTACAAGGGTCTGGAGTGACAGAACAAGAGGAATGGCTTTAGAATGACAGGATATTAGGAGGAAATCCTTCCCTGTGAGGGTGGTAAGGCCCTGGGACAGGTTGCCCAGAGAAGCTGTGGCTGCTCCATCCCTGGAAGTGTCCAAGGTCAGGTTGGATGGAGCTCTGAACAACCTTTTACTTATTTACTTGATTTTCTCTGTAGTAAGTGGAGACATCGTTCCCCTCCAAAGGTTGCTTCTTCCTGACACTCATGAGTATGTCTCATAGGCATAGGACACAACATCCTTGGGAATTGCTGTTTTTTCCATTTTCAGGCAACCACTAAGGGCACTTGCTTGATGGGAAAGCAGCTGAAATTTAGAGGGAAAAGATGCCACCAAGGCTGCTGAATAAAATCCAGGTTGTTTGGTTTCATTTCAATTGTAAAAGAGAAATAAGCAGTTTAATGCTATCCAGATACAAAAAAGAGAAGAGTTGATACCAATGAAGTGTTGGCAAGTCACAGTGGTTTTATTTTGTTCAGCTCCCTTTCCACACTACAGTAAAACATCTTTTGCATGTATTTTCAGAAGATATATTTGACATGAATAATGGAAAATTTCCCGCATTTGTGGTGGAAACTCTTTGTTAATGTTAGAAAATAGTTTTGGTCCCACAAAAGTTACTTTTCAACTATTTTACAGATCCAAAAATTCCAGGTAAACAAGCACTTTAATAACGACAAAAATCCACTCAGCTGTAAAGCACACCCACTGAATCCATGGAACAGATCGTTTGAGAAGAAGACATGCTAGTTACTGTAAATGGAATTTAAGTGGGGTTTTCCATTTGCAGTCTTCATTTTAAGCCTCTCTCTCTCCATACCTTGGTTTTTATTTCCATTTTCCTCTTTACTACAACCATAACAAGGTCATTATTTCAGTAATGCCCAATGGGTAAAAAACTAGCCAAAAATGCTTTATTCCACAAAGTTTTTATTATTTTTCCAACTCTTTACTGCATTTCTCTCTCATAATGTGTATTTAATTGTAAGTATTTCATTTATCTCAAAGTGGCTATTTTTAAACCACTTATCTTTGAATTTGGATGTTTAAATTAAAGAGACAAGAGAAGCTAGATTTCCAAACTAGGATTCATCCTTCTATAAACTGAGCATTTGGGTTACTGCCTGGAGTATTCTGGAAGTCCAAATCTGTGGATAAATTTAAGAAGAAGAAAGAATATTTTTTCTTACAGAATATATTTTCTTACAGTGTTTTTCCTCAAAGAATCAGGAAAACGTAAATCTCAAAGTTTTCTTAATCTTAATGAGTGCTATTCAAAATCCTGTTCATTCTCTCTCCTTTGCCACATTTAAAACAAATCTAATTTTGGAGATAAAATTTGTATTAGCCTAATAAAAGGCAATATTTTAGGGAAAAAAATGTGTTGAGAAAATTCAAAATGTTTTATTAATCTCAGTCCTCTTTTGGAAGAGCTTCATCTTTGTGTTGACTGACTTAAAAGCTTGGCCAACCCAAACTGATGTTTTAAGTCAGAGGTTTTTTAAAAAGTATGTTTTGCCAAAGCTCACAGTCAAACAAAAGCTCTCAATTTCAGAACTCTGCATATAGAGACATTGTTCTGTCTTTTTAGGTGGCTTCTGATTGCACATGGGTAGTATGTGGGTTTTTTATTAATTTATGTGCAATGGTGTAAGGGATGTGATGTAGGGCAAATGTGTATGTGGTTGATAGGAAAGAAAGGGATTTTCCAATGAAAACCTTCCATTAGAGATGGACATCTAAATAATAGCCCAGGCCCATTGGCCAATCCTTATAGACGCATATGAAAATATCTTAATATGCTGAAGATATTTGCTGTTTCCCATCATAGTTTTGTGGGAAATACACAATATCACAGAGAAGAGAAATAAAGTGTGTGCATTAAAAACCTCTCTGACAGGCCTGGATAAATGCCCAGAAAATGCAACTATTCTATGTGTTACCTTCAGTATTAACTTATGCAGCATCTCAGCATCACATAAAAGGATTTACAAGGAGAGATGGAGCTCTCACTAACATCTCTCTGTGGTACATGTACCATCAGTATCCAATGGAGTTCAGAAGGACCAACTGAGTGTGGAATTGCACCTTCCTTCTTTAAACAGCACCAGCCCACATAGTCAGCGCTCTCTGAAGGCACAGTAGGATTTGCTGATTAGTTTGGGCTCTTTCCTCATTGAAGAGGGGCACTGTTTTCATGTGAAGTTTTGTGGGATAAATGTTATCATCTGTTGTGCTTGTGACTCCAGAAAACCAGCAACAAAAATGTTTATTGAACTGGATATATGTTCCCTATGCTCAGTTCATGTAAGAATAAGCACACTAGTAATGCAATTCCCTGAAAAATCTGAAAGAAAAAAATTATTGAGAGCTGGTGAAGCTGAGAAATCATAGAACACTTTGGGTTGGAAGGGACCTTAAAGATGTTCCAACCCCCTGCCATGGGCAGGGACACCTTCCACTAGCCTAGGTTGCTCAGAGCTCCATCCAACCTGGCCTTGGACACTTCCAGGGATGAGGCAGCCACAGATCCTCTGGGCAACCTGTGCCAGGGCCTGCTCACCCTCACAGGGAAGAATTTCTTCCCAATATCCAATCTAAACCTAGTCTGTCAGTTTGAAGCCATTCCCCCTTATCCTGTCACACCACAATGTCTGGAGAGGACTTTTCTCATCTCTGTTTCTTTAATCCAGGAATCAGTTCTCCCACACCCATCCCTGGAATAATCCCTTCTCCCTATGTTTGCCTTCCCCAGGAATGGTGAGCAGCTGAAGATCATCTGTGAAGACGATAAATAGGCCTTCAGTCTACAGGAGAGTCCGGACATGAAGGAAATCCTCATAATCAGAGCAGTATGATGTAGCATTGGGCAGGCAGGCTGGTGAGGTGACAAGCACCAGAGGCATCATCAACATGTTCTGCCCTTCATTCCACCTCAGGCTGTGTCCCATTGTCTTCCCACAGTTTCCTGGTTCTCCAAGCTGGGAGCAGTTGTCCTGTGTGCTTTGCCAGTACTGCTCTGACAGTGCCCTACTGTGGTCCCTAGAGGGATGAGATCCTGGTGGAATGCAACTTCCAGAAATTGGATTTGTCAGGGGTCAATTCTTTAAGTTCATTTTTCTACCTACAAACATTCCATTGCTTTTAAAATTGGTTTATCACCATTAAAAGCTTTTGGGCAGACACATCTCTTCCTTAAGAAAATTAGAGTCCTAGCTAAAGCTTCTTGTGTGAGACACAAGATCACAGACAAGCCTTGCACAGTTGTTCCATGGCTGGAGAGCAGCTCTTCAGAAAGACGCTCCTACTACAGGGCTATGAGCAGATCCTAAAGTCATCTTGCATCTAATACCACACAAACTCCCTCTTGTCCAAGTCATCAAGTGCAAGTAGCCAGACTTACAGCTGAGTTGATTTTTAATCACTGAACACTTGAATTTAGTCAGAATTTAGGCAGAAGTCAAATGTAGAAACTGATGTAATCTGGCAGTTAGATCCGGTGGGCTCTTCTCAAAACATGAAGAGATTCTTTATTGTTCTTCTTTTGCTGACCAGAAGTCAGTTTTGCAGAATTTTGTGAGTAAACAATTGTGGTCATGCTCACAATTTTACAGCATAAACCATGCAGAGCAGTTAGTGACATTATTGTACTTAAAAACATGCAGAAGAAACACAGATTAGTTCTAAAGAAGATTACAGTTTATATTCACTGAGAGCAGAATGGTTTGATTTAGTAGGGCTCACTATAAAAGTAGGGATCAGCTGGAAAATGATGATGCCATAGCAGGGCATTTTTGACAGAATGAGCAATAAAACATCACTGAAGGTCCCTGAGACAATGTGGATACAAAGGGCGTTGGGATGATCCAGAAAATCCTCATCCATGGAACACAGCTTCCTGAGTCCAACTGCTCTGACTGCATTTCAGTGCACCAAACTGGTTCCTCCTCGTCCCACAGCAAATTAGGGTCAAAGGGCTGTTCCAATGAGGAAGGATCAAAATTCCATGTTCTTCTCTCTCCAAGAGCTCCTGTGCTGTCAGAGGGGACACTCATGGTGTGGCTGTTTCATAGCCATTCAGCAAGAGAAGGTACTGAAATGCATCCAGAAATTGCAGTGTTAGGCAAGAGTCTTGTGACTGCCAACTTCAAAACTGGTATGTAACTTTATTTTTTCCTCTTTCCTTCCACCCCCGGGAACTCCAGAGAAAGGAGACTGGTCTAACCAGAGACATCAATATTCCAGAGCAGGCTGCCTGGCCCCATATTTCTGGACACCTCCTGTGCCAGGACTGAGGGCCACTGCAAACCTTCGTTTGATGACAGTGAGAATTTCTGATGTGTCAACCAAAAACGAAACGGCTTCACTTCCTCTTCTTTGTCTCACACAGCTGGGGTTTGCCTGGCTTGTCTTGGTCTCTGATTATGGGAAATGACGCACAAAGTACCAGAACACATCAGTGCCCTCTGCAGAAGCCTCTGTAGTTCCCACTGGCACCAACTGGCCAACCCATACCACACCACACCACACTGGGTTCAGCAATAAAACCTTCCCAACTAAGGTGGACACACAGAGACCATCAAATTACATTTGCTTCTGTTTCTTAGATAACAACACTCTGCCACCAAGAAATAAACCACAAGAAGACTTCTCAACCCAAGTGTGTGCAGGACCGGAAAAGGAGAGAACTTCCTCCTGAAGGTTCGAGAGGAGTTGGAGCTCTGAGTTGTCCCAGCCCAGAGAGTCATTGTAAGAACAGCAGAGGGAGAAGAGAGGCACAAGGGGCACCAAGAATGGCAGAAAATATCGTTTATGCTGTCTTGAATTTGCCTGAATCAGCCACACCCAGAGTGCAGCAGGTCTCTGATGTTCCAGGTAGGTCACTTGGTGTGCTCTGAGCTTTCTTTGCATCCTTCAGTCTCTCTCCCACATATTCTGAAAGACTGCCTTGGAGCACCAAAGCCCCAAAGAGCACTAGGGAAATGAAAGGGTCAGTGCTGGGAGAAATGGGCAGGTGGGGTGGCCATAGATACACTTTTTTATAAGAAAAAAAGTGGGAGGATTGTTCTAAGGTCTACTTTTCATTTGTGAAGGTGCAACTGTGAGGAAGAGTCCCTTGTGTGATATTGAGAGTAGTTTTTATCAATTCTGGAGGCTGATCCATAGCTGAACATCCAGTGTCCCTGAACCAGGCCTGTTCTCCCCTAGCACACTGGGATTCCTGCAGCAAAGGCTCAGGATTGAGTGTCTCCTGTTGCTGGGCCTCACAGCAGTGTCAGGCATAGGCTGTTGGTGCTCCCTGAGGACAGCAGGCATTGCCTGGGGGCTTTTCCTCCTGCTCATGACTGTGCAAACCACTTGTTTAATACATCAAGTGTAAAGTGTTTCATGGACACATTGATTGTAATTTAGAGTTTGCAAAATTCACAACTATGATTTATCTTTCTTTATTGCACTAAAACTTATTGCAGGAACTTTTGCTTTGCTACATCTGCTTAAGATTACTTCCTAAATTAACACACTTCATACATCGTGTTTCTGGATTTCCAGTTCCTTTTTCTTCCCTTTCTTTCTCTTTAGTCTTCCCATCTCTTTGGCAGGACTTATTTCATTGCCATTCTGTGCTGTGTTTTTGCAGAAAGTGTGAACACTTTGCATCTATTTTCAAATGGGTGGAGTTTCTTACTCCCCATACCCAGTGTTTTGTCACTTTTTCATCAGATAATTTCACTGCTAAATTAAGAGGCAACCATAACAGAAGCCACCAGATTAAAAGTTCCATTTTGTTATCATTTATCTTGGTTATTTCTACTTGAAGTTCTTCCACAGTTCTAATAACATTTTCATGTTTTCCCACCTATGCCTTTTAAGAAAACCCCTACCAACTGTTTTCTTGTCTGTCTTCACTAAATTTGTGACCAATATTTCCCAGATACCATCTCTACCTTACAGAAAAAAGCTCAAAACACAGGTTTCTGTCTTTGTTTCTTTTTCCTGTAGTAGGCTATTTTTAACTTGATAGTCCATCAGATGTAATGTTCTCAAAATACTGGCATTCATTCCATAAGCCAACAGAATGTATTTAAATCCAGAAAACCTCAATTCTGTTTGCTGAGAGAACAAAAGGATTCCTTCTGTCAGGAAGACTTTGAGTGTTTCACAAATGTGAAGCACCTTATCTGTTATTTTCTATCCACTTTGAATGGTCCTTCTCCTTTTTCCCTTCTCAGCATCTTTTCTTTCCTGCTCTCTATTTATTATCTACAGATGTCACTGTATTTTTCACCATGTTATCACTAATTATAATAAAACCATCATTTATGATCATATTTAGCATGATCTCTAGTTTTCAGATTAAATATTTTAGTCATTCCCACCATTCATGGGTAGATGAACAACCTCAGACAACCTTTAACATTTTTCTCCACTTTTATTTAAATTTACAGTGTGTATGTCAAATTTCTTATTGTCTGCACTATTCCTGCCTACAACAGGTCAGTTTTGCTCAGAATGTCAGTAATTTTGTTTTATTTAAACTGTTTCTCATATCTCTCCATGCTCTGTTATTTTTGCCTGGGCTCAGGTTCCACATATGCAGAACTGAAACTGAAATCCCGAGACAAAAATGATGCAAAAGGACACACATCAGCTGGTGAGTTTTTAGCTGCCTGAGAAATTAATATGAATTTTTAAAATGAGAAGAGAGATATAGAACTGTGTGCAAGGCAGGAGGATACAATTCTCTGCTTTACACCTTCAGAGAAGGGACATTATTATTGTTGTGGTAGTTCTTCTTCTTCCTCCTCCTCCTCCTCTTCTTCTTCTTCTTCTTCTTCTTCTTCTTCTTCTTCTTCTTCTTCTTCTTCTTCTTCTTC
>JAWWLY010000461.1:0-11091 GCA_035041215.1 Gymnopithys bicolor | reverse complement strand
TCTGCTTGGATAGCTCAGTCTCACAGGGCTTCTATAGATCTGAATTGCTCACTTTTGATTTTACTGTAGCAACACCACATGAGTCTGGATTTTATCATTCTGCATATTCCTTCCTACAGCTCCACATAGAGTAGCTTTTTTCACTGAAAAATAACACTCAAACAACAGAGTTCAGTTAATAAAAAAGGCTAGAAACTTAGAATTATTCTCCATACCTAAAAAAGGTGTTCTATGTAACTGTTGGACTAAACATATTAAACTATATTTCAGCTCATTATTAATATTCCTTTCAAAATAGCCCTGTGAAAGGAAGAAGAGTAAGTACAAATGATTTGAAGATAAAATGCCATCTGTCCTTTAAACAAATCTAATTTGAAAATGACATCTGGAATTTGCTTATAGAAAAATGGCAGGGAGGGTTGGGGGTGGAGTGGTGGAGAATGCACCCATGAGTATGACAGTATCTGATTGTACTGATCTTGGCTGGGATACAGTTCAGTTTCTTCCTAGTAGCGGGTATGGGGCTATGTTTGGCATCTGTCCACAGAACAGTGTTGATAACTCAGGGATGTGCTGCTTATTGCTGAGCGACATTTACACAATGTCAAGGACTCTTCAGGTCCTCTGTTACTGCCCTGCCAGTGAGCAGGCTGGGTATGCCCATGACACTGGGAGGGGACACAGCTAAGGCCCACTGAGCAGAGAGATGTCCCACACCATCTCTCCATCCCTGGAAATGGCTGAACACATATCAGCCAGTGGATGGGAAGTGGTGAAAGAATTCCTTAATTTGCTTTGCTTATGCATGAAGCTTTTTCTTTACCTATGAAATGGTCTTTGTCTAAAGACACGCGTTTTCTGATTTTTACCCTTTTGATTGGGGAAAAGTGAATGAGTGGCTTAGCTGTCCCCTGAGGTTAAACCATGACACTGATGATGCCTGACCCAAGTGGAGTCTGGGATTTATCAAAATAATTCAATGCAGAGATTGTGATGCCATTTCTTAAACTGAGTAGTGTCCCAACTCTCCAACTACCACTTGGGCAACATTTGATCAAACAATCCCCTTTCAGACACTGTCATCCCACTCCACACTCTCCCCAAAAAGAACAAAAACAGAACCCAACAAACCAACAAACAAAACACACCAACCAAACCAAACATCAACAAAAAATCCCCACACACTTTTGGGTAAAAGATTATATTAAGCTTGACAACCAGCATCTGATTTAAGCATTTTCTCTGCAGTTCAGAAGACCATGCAGTCTTACATTTAAAGCATATATAAATATTTTCTTGGTTGTTTATGGATTTAAACACAAGGCTGAAGCCCCTCTACTTCTCACTGGGTTTGAATACACAATTAAAACACATGCTGAACTCCATGTTGAGTAGCACTTCTCCTCGAACTCAAGGCTGTTAGTCTTATTTCAGATGGAAGACATTGCTGAAATATCTAAGGGAAATCTGAGTCAAAACTCTATGGCCACATGGGATCTATTTTTAAAAAAATTATAAATATATTGTTCATGCTGCTCCTTGTAACAGCATAATCTTTTTTGACATGCAAAATCTTCTGTTTCCATCACACAGCAAACTCCAAAAGCAGCTTGTAGGTAATAATCTCAGTTATTTGCAACCAGATTTATTTTTATCATATCTAAAAGCTATAGAGAACTGTGAGCAAGAGACATACGGTGTGTTCTATAAAGAGCAAGTAATTGCTTACCAAAAGAGTTATGATTAATTGCCAGTTCAACAGAAGGTAGGGAGTTCTGAAACAGGAGAAGAAAAAAAATGGTCTAGGGAAATTTAAGAGGGTCAAGCCATTTAACTAGCTTGAAAATTATTTGGTAACAAATTAATGCACAAAAGAGCATGATAAACATGGGTTAATGCACAATACTGGGTGGGTATTTGCAAATAACTGATTGTCTAGGTTTGACTTGGCTTCTTTGCCAAGAGCTAAGCTGCACCCCTCTCTCCCCCCACTCCTCCAAGGGAGAGGAAAAAAAAAAAAAGAAAACCAAAAGGAAACTGAAAACTTGAAAGAAACTGAATTAAATCAGAATATATATATATATGTGTGTATATATATATTCAAACATTTACAATTATATATACACTTTGCACACACAATAGGGAACTATCAGGGGAAAAAAGGGAAAAGGGAAGGGGAAACAGGGACAACAGAGGGACAAAACAGAAACAAAACAGACAAGTACAAGCAAACCCCCTAAAAACTGGCAAAATACAATCTCACCAAAACTTCCCTCAAGAGAAAACCAGCTTCTCCCTGATCTCCTGCGGGGTAGACGACAGCAATCACTGCAACAGGGCCTCAGTCTCTGATAAGGGAGACCAAAGTCTGGACTGCCTGCTTCCAAGCCTCGCTGGAAGAAGAAGAAGAAGAAGAAGAAGAAGAAGAAGAAGAAGAAACAACTTCTTACCTCTCTCTTAGTTATACTCCCTTCTTACGTGGAAAAAAACCAAGTGTGGAATACCTGGGAAATGGGCCTTTCCTTGGTTACCACAGGTTACCAAGGAAGGCCTCAATCAAAACTATCACATTCTCCATCCCTTATTCTACACTTTTTTTTTCCTACACCAGACTTATATTTTGCATTTGCTTATATTTTGCATATATATACATATATGTATAGTCTTTATGTAATTCTTTGAGGCAAAAGTCTTGTCATCAAGGATCAGCACCAACATGAGTTCAGTTTGGATCTTTTGCTTCTTTGGTTACAGTCACAGTTCCGGGTTTAGGACTGGTTCACAGGTTTGGGCTGATTCATTGTTGGACATCATTGGATACTGGTATAAGCTTTATTTGAGACTTTTTCATCTTGTGTTTTGTTTCTTGCATAACACAACTCAAAGAACATAATTAGTTTTTCCCCAAGGCAAAGTTGCTTTGGGGCACACACTGGATCTATTTTTTTTTCATTACTTACCAGGTATTTCTGGGCTCTTGAGCAAAAACCATCTCACGAATGAGTTTGTCTTGGCTTGAGGGAGGAGTAATCTAAACAGATTTTCCTAGCATGCCTCTCAGATGAATCGCTGGAACTTTGTCTCCATCTGCCGTGTGGAGGGATTCTGCTTGGGCAGGACCAGCTCGATTGGCAGAGCCTCTAGTGTTAACCAGCCAAGTGGCTTTGGCTAAGTGCTTATCCCAGTTTCTGAAAGTTTCTCCACCTAGTGCTTTCAGAGTTGTTTTTAACAGTCTATTGCACTTTTCAACTTTCTCAGCAGCAGGTGCATGATACGGAATGTGATATACCCATTCAATACTATGCTTTCGTGCCCAAGCGGCTACTAGATTATTCTTTAAATGGGTCTCATTGTCTGACTCAATGTAATCTGAAGTACCATGCCTCTACAGGACCTGCTTCTCAAGGCCCAGGATGGTATTCCAGGCCGTTGCATGTGGTACCCAGTATGTCTCTAACCATCCAGTGGTTGCTTCCACCATGTTAAGCACATAGTGTTTACCTTGCCAGACTTCTCCATATTTATATTTGTCCCAGCATCTACTATACCAGAGGGGCTTCAACTTTTTTGCTTGTTTAATAGCAGCACAGGTTTCACAATTGTGGATAACCTGGGAAATAGTGTCTATGGTTAAATTTACTTCTTGGTCTCGTGCCCATCTATAGGTGGCATCTCGGCCCTGATGGCCTGAAGCATCATGAGCCCAATGAGCTAGGAATAATTCTCTCTCTTGCTGCCAGTCTAGGTCTGCTTGTGACACTTCAACCTGTGCAGCTTGGTCTGCTTATCTGTTATTATCATGTTCTTCGTTAGCTTGACCTTTAGGTACATAGGCATCTACATAGTGGATTCTCACGTTCAGTTTCTTTACTTTGTCAGCAATGTCTTGCCACAAATTAGCAGCCCAAATGGGTTTTTCTCTATGCCTTCAATTCATTTTCTTTTACCTGTTTAGCCATCCCTATAGAGCATTGGCTATCATCCATGAAACTTTGTATAAGTAGAGCCTTAGCCATCCTTCTTTTTCTGCAATGTACAGGGCCAATTGGATGGCTTTGAGTTATGCAAACTGACTTGATTTTCCTTTTCCTTCAGTGGCTTCTGCCACCCATCGGGTGGGACTCCACACCACTTCCAGCTTCTCCTTACAATATGGCAGGAACCATCGGTGAAAAGGGTGTAGCGCGTCTCTTCATGTGGCAGCTGATTATATGGCGGAGCTTCTTCAGCTCGATTCACTGACTCATCTTCTTCTTCATCTGCCAGACTGAAGTTCCCACCTTCAGGCCAATTGGTTATGATTTCTAAAATTCCAGGGAAATTCGAGTTCCCAATTTGAACACATTGTGCAATCAAAGCAATCCATTTGCTCCACGTATCATCAGTGGCATGATACATAGAGGGCACTTTTCCCTTGAACATCCAGCTTAGCACCAGTAGTCAGGGTGCCAGGAAGAGCTGTGCCTCAGTACTAATTATTTCTGAGGCTGCTCATATGCTTTCATATGCTGCTAAACTTTCTTTCTCCATAGGGGTGTAATTGGCCTCAGAACACTTGTAGCTTTGGCTCTAGAAACTAAGGGGTTGCCCTCATATCTTGCAAGACACCTTTTGTCAGAGGCTCAAGGAAGGACTTTTATCTCCAGATGTAGAGTAAAAGACATTCTTTACATCTGGTCCCTTCCTGACAGGTCTAAGAGCCATGACATATGCAATTTCTTGCTCCATCTGCCTGAAAGCCTGTTGTTGTTCAAGACCCCATTGGAAATTGTTCTTTTTAAAAGTCACAAAGTAAAGAGGGCTCACAATCTGGCTGTACTCAGGGATGTGCATTCTTTAGAAGTTTATGGCTCTCAGAAAAGCTTGGGTCTTTTTCTTGTTTGTCGGCAGAGCAATTGCTACACTATTATTGATGACATCGGTTAGAATCTGGCAACATCCATCTTGCCATTTCACTCCTAGGAATTGGATCTCTCTGGAGGGTCCCTTGACTTTACTGTTTCTGATGGCAAAACTGGCCTTGAGGAGACTGATGATCTTTTGTCTTTTTTTGAAAATTTCTTCTGCTGTGTCTCTCCATACAATTATGTCATCGATGTACTGGATGTGTTCTGGGGCCTCACCCTTCTCTAGTGCAGGCTGGATCAGCCCATGACAGATGGTAGGGCTGTGCTTTCATCCCTGGGTCAGTCGATTCCAGGTGTATTGAATGGCCCTCCAGGTGAAAGCAAACTGTGGCCTGCACTTTGCTGCCAAGGGAATGGAGAAAAATGCATTAGTGATGTCAATAGTGGCATACCACTTTGCTGCTATGGACTCTAGCTAGTGCTGGACCTCCAACATATTTGCCACAGCAGCACTCAATGGTGGCATGACTTCATTTAAGCCACGGTAGTCTATAGTCAGTCTCCATTCTCCACCAGATTTGCATACAGGCTAGATGGGGCTGCTGAAGGTTGAGTGTGTTCTACTGACCACCCCTTGACTCTCCGACTTCCTGATCATTTTATGGATGGGGATCACAGCATCTCGGTTCATCAGATACTGCTGCTTGTGTACAGTTGCAGTGGCTATCAGTACTTTGACTTGGAGTAGTTCCACAGCAGAAGGGTCTTCTGAGAGGCCAGGAAGGGCAGACAACTATTTGGACTTCTTTTCAATTACTGTGGCTACACCAAAAGCCTACTGGTACTCTTCCGGGTGTTTCAAGTGTCTTTTTTTTAGGTAGTTTGTGCTAAGAATGCAAGGGGCTTCTGGCCCTGTCACAATGGAATGCTTTTCCTATTGGTCTCCCGTCAAGCTCATGTCAGTCTCTACCATTGATAATACTTGAGACTTTCTGGTTACTCCAGAAATACAAACAGCCTCCATACTCTTATGCTCTGATGGCATTAAAGTGCATTGGGCACCAGTATCTACCAAAGCCCGGTATCTCTGAGGAGTCGATGTGCCAAGCCATGAAACTTACACAGCCCAGTAAACCCGATTATCTTCCTGGTCCTTCTCCTGGCAGAAGGCAGGGCCCCTCTCTTGGTCTTGATCAGGGCACCCATTGTCAGACTTTGACTTTGGCTTCTTAGAAGCCTTCTTGTTATTTTTGAATTGGACCTCTATCTTCTTGTGTTTTGGTAATCTCAGCTCTTTCTCTAAAATTCTGTATCTACCACATAGATAACTTTCTTGCCACTATCTTTTTGTTTTAGCTCTCTCACTCTAGCTGCAAGCTTGGAAGTGGATTCACTATCCCAATTCCTCATGTTTTCTCCTTTGCTATGGAGGTATGCCCATAGTCGGTTATGGGACAATGCCTAGAGGTTTTTTCTTCTGACATGTAGATGACCAAGACCATGAACAAGACCAAGACTGAGCTCAGGTTCTAGATCAAGATCATTATTGTCGATCTTGCTGTGATCGTTCTGATGACTTTTCTCTGTGATCTTTAGAATCTCTGTCTCTAGGGTCTTCTTCATATCTGGAGTATTCATTATTTCTCTCTACTCCTTCTGTATCATAGATAGGTCAGTGCAGGGAATCAGAGGAGTCTTCCAGACTCTCTGCTATGCTCTGTATCCAATGACACATGGTGTCCATGTCTGGTTCATCCATCTTTTGATGATACACGGTTATTAGTTAGACAGGAGATGTAAGGTTTAGGGGAACTTTTAATTACTTTTTTCTACATTGGCTGTGTACATGTAATATTCTCTGGAACTTGGAGGTCATAATAGTCTGGATCAGAATATATGATCTTCAACATGGTCAATTCTCGTAGGTACTGGATTCCTTCTTCCACAGTGTTCCACTTTCTCAGAGAGCTCATCAGATACTCCTTAAATGGGTATCTTGCCCTCACGGCATGGAGAATTTGGAGCCAGAGACTGGATGCCATTCTCTCCTTTCCTATTTCTTGTTCTATTTCACAATCTCGGGCAAGAGATCCCAATTGTTGTACTTCATGACTCTCAAGCACATGACTACTAGCTTCATTGTCCTAACATCACACCAGCCAGGTGAGGATTTGTTCATTAGGCAAGCGATTATAATCTCTTCGTAAATCTTGAATTTCTTTTGGAGTCAGTGATTGTGTAATTTCACTTTCCCTCATTATTTCTTGTCCATCTCTCCCATGTAGAATCTCCTCCACTTCTCTTTTTACTCTTCTGCTCTTATGTGAAACCTCTCCCACCTCCTCCCTCCCCCTCTCACATGGAGGTGGGGACCGAGCATGCCATGGGGATGAGCTTTTACACCGTTCATGCTGTGGGGATGAGCTTCTACACCGTTCACACCATGGAGAGGTTCTCCTACATCATTCATCACACCTAATGGGTGGAGGTAACAAATAGTTTTTTAGGTGCTGGGACAAAGGACTCCCCCAGTCATCTATTCCTTCCAATGTGGGTTTGATGTAGGGAGGTGAAACCATGCCTCCAAGGGAAGGTTGGATCTGGAGAGGTAGAAGTGGTTCTCCCTCAAGTCAAAGGAAATGCTTTGGCCTTTTCCTTACGTCTTCTGAAGTACTGAATGTGTAGTCAGGGTACAGATCATCAAGTGACAATATACCATGGGTTGTTTGTACCATCTCTTTCTTTTCTCTTGACACTATTCTTTCTTTCGGACGCACCCCTAGTCCTTTTGGATGCGCCACCAGTTTTTTGGGGCGTGCCCCCTCTCTTGTGACTGCTTCTTCTTCTCTGGTGGCTGCTCTTTCCTCTATGTTGATTGCTCTTTTTTCCCTTGCCAACTTCAGGGTCATGGTTATGACCACCTTTGGTACCCCTCAGGTAATTGCTAAAAAAGTTAAAAACTGCCCGATCCCTTGTTTACTTTTATCCTCTCCCTCTGTGTTCTTAAAAAAACCCCTTGTTTATATCAACAAAGTGTTCTTGGTTGCTTTTCCAGTAATTGTTTCATAAACAAAACTTCACTTGGCAGTTTTCCTGGACTCTGGCAGCGTTCCTGGACACTGTTCTAAAAACAATAGATGAGTTTACAAAATGTAACCTGAGCTTGGCTGTATTCTCAGGAGTTGTTTTTTCAAAACAAACCAAGCTTAACCAAAACAACCAGCATATCCCACCGCTGCCACCAATTAAAACCTGTCTAGGTTTGACTTGGTTTCTTTGCCAAGAGCTAAGCTGCACCCCCCTCTCCCCCCACTCCTCCAAGGGAGAGGAAAAAAAAATGAAAAGAAAACCAAAAGGAAACTGAAAACTTGAAAAAAACTGAATTAAACAATCTGCACACACAATAGGGAACTTTCAGGAGAAAACATGGAAAAGGAAACAGGGACAACAGAGGGACAAAACAGAAACAAAAACAGACAAGTGCAACCAAACCTCCTGAAAACTAGCAAAACACAATCTCACCAAAACTTTCTGCCTCGGTGTGGCTACTCCTCAGGAACCAATTCAGGTGAGTGAGGGGTGGGTCAGGCTTGTTAGCAGGTGCTGGGGATGCTATATAAGAGCCTCTAAAGGAGCAGGAGTGACTGATGTCTCTTGTGCACCCAACAAGAGTGGGCAAACAGGGGCGTGGCAGGGCTAGCAGACAGGGCACAACCAGCTCTCACAGGTGAGTTTGTTGTTGGAGTTTTTCTGGATTTGGGTTTGGGGTTTTTTTGTCTGTTTATTTTTTGTTTTCTTTTTTGGTTTTTTGTGGGTTTTTTTCCTCTCTCCCCAACTTAACTAAAGCTAGTAATGGTTTCCAGAAAAAAGAAAAACATTGCTGCTGTTAATACAAGGAGTGTGTCTACACAGACACTACTCTCTAAGAAGAATGCAGCCACCCAGGCCTCTGGCTGTGCAGTGTGTCTGAGCGTGGCATTGGTACCAAAGAATGGTATGGAAGGCACCTGTGTACGATCTGAACAGGTCAATGAGTTGCTGTGCCTAGTGGCAGAGCTTAAGGAAGAGGTAGAGAGACTAAGATGCATTAGGGAAAGTGAAAAGGAAATTGACTGATGGAGTTAAACCCTTTTGACCCCTAAGGGAGTCCAACAAGAGGTAGCAAAGCCCTGCCCCTCCTGTCATAAGGTAGATGGAGCAGACCAAATTGATGGGGGGGAATGGAAACAGGTCCCTGAATGGAGAGGTAAAAGAACCCTCTCTCAAATCCCATCACCACCCTGGGTGCCCTTAAAGAATAGATAGGAGGCCCTGGACCCAGAAAGTCAGGAAGAGAGCAGCCAAGAAGATTTGCCTGGAGAGCCTCCTGGCTCAGCACCATCTACAAGACAGATTATAACCGCAGCTATAAGGAAAAAAAGAAGGGTAGTTGTAGTTGGTGACTCCCTTCTGAGGGGAACAGAGGACCCTATATGTCACCCAGACCCATCCCACAGGCAGGTCTGCTGCCTTCCTGGGTTCAGGGTGAGGTATATTAGTAGACTTCCTGAGCTAATTCAACTCTCAGACTATTATCCCCTGTTAGTAGTCCAAGCTGGCTGTGAGGACATTAATGAAAGAAGTGCCTGGATGATTAAAAAAGACTTTAAAGCACTGGGTGGGTCAGTTCATCGGACAGGAGCACAGGTGATATTTGCCTCAGTTCCTGAGCTACCTGGGATGGATGAGGAGTTAAATAATCAAAGGAGTAGAAAAGCTCATCTCATAAACAGGTGGCTTAGTGACTGGTGCCACCATCAAAAATTTGGGGTTTTTGACCATGGGGCAAACTCCATGGTACTTAGTCTCAAATCAGATGGGCTTGATCCTTCTAGGAAGAGCAAGAGGACTGTAGCCCATAATTTGGCAGGGCTAATCAGAAGGATTAGATTTGAAGGGGGAAGGGATTGAAATAAGGTTCTCCAAAGACCAGCCTAAGGATGAAAAGCCTGACTTAAGAGTGAAATCGGCAGCCCACTTCAAGTGCATGTACACTAATCCACATAGTATGGGAAACAAACAAGAGGAGCTGGAAGCCATCGTGCAACAGGAAAGCTTTGATGTAGTTACCATCACAGAAATGTGGTGGGATGACACGCATGATTGGAGTGCTGCTATAAGTGGCTATAAGCTCTTCAGAAAGGAAAGGCAAGGTAGGAAATATGGCTTTATATGTTAGAGAGTCTTTTGACTCTGTTACACTTCAGGTCAGCAGTGACAAGGTTGAGTGCCTGTGGACAAGAATCAGGGGAAAGGCCAACAAGGTTGACACCCTCATGGGTGTTTGTTATAGACTGCCCAAGCAGGATGATGTAGGGGATGAATTATTCTACAAGCAGCTGGCAGATGTCTCAAAATCTCCAGTCCTTGTTCTTGTGGGAGACTTTAACCTGCCAGATATTAAGCTCCTCGTGGGAGCTTAATACTGCAGAGGAGAGGCAGTCTAGGAGGTTCCTGGAGTGTATAGAGGATAATTTCCTTCATCAACTGGTAAATGAGCCTACCAGGGGTAAGGCCCCACTAGACCTACTGTTTAAAAACAGAGAGGGGCTCGTGGGAAATGTAGTGGTGGGAAGCCACCTGGGGCATAGCGACCATGAAATAATAAAATTTTCAATATTCAGAGATGCAAGGAGAGCCATCATTAAAACCTCTACCCTGGACTTCCAGAGGGTGGATTTTGGCCTATTCAAAAGACTAATTCAGACCCTGGGAAACAACCATTAAAAATATGGGAGTCTAGGAGGGATGGGCATGTTTCAAGCAGGAAGTTTTGAGTGCACAGGAACAGGCTATACCAGTGTGCCAAAAGGCTAGCCAGCAGGGAAGAGAACTGGCTTGGTTAAATACGGAGATTTTGAAGGAAATCGGGGATAAAACGAAAGTTTATTGACTGTGGAATAAAGGGCTGGCTACTTATGAAGAATTTATGAAGATAGCTAGGTCGTGCAGAAAAAAAATCAGGGAAAGAAAAGTGCAATTTGAAGTTAATTTGGCCAATTCTGTTAGGGATAACAAAAAATCCTTCTATAAGTACGTTAATAACAAAAGGAGGGGCAAGGGAAACCTCCATTCTCTGTTGGACTTGGAGGGAAATATAGTTAACAAAGTCGAGGAGAAGGCTGAGATACTTAACACCTACTTTGCCTCAGTTTTTACCAGTAAGACAGGTGGCCCTCAAGACAACTGGCCTCTGGAGCTGGTA